>NIVC01002378.1:117454-179540 GCA_002269645.1 Macrostomum lignano
AATCTCTCTGAATTTTTATCTCGCCCGTCGAGACCAGCTCTCCCGCATGCTCTCAAGCCCCTCCACTCCCCACTGGCTTTTCAATTTTATGACGCAACCCGAGACGGCAGAGATTTATTTCCGACGGCTTTCACTGCGCGATTCAACGCGGAAGCAATAAAAATGAATGGAGTGAGACAGAAAATCTATGAGTTACCTTCCGATTCGATACAATCGGACGTTTTTTCTCTCTGGTTTCGTTGCTGTTTAACAGTAGAAAAGTTTGCCGCTTCGCTTGAACGGAGCATGACAGCTAAGCTACAAGGACGCTAAGCTGGCAAAACACTTGGTTTTGCTGGGGAAAAATGCATCAACGAGATATAGGAAACTTTCTCACCTTGTGGACACATCAAGCAAGCAGGTGTTTCGTTCGGGGCGGACTCACAATGTTATCAGGCTATCTCATTTTAATGCAGAGCTACCCCTGATGAGACTGATGAAAAAGGATGACGAACGAACGAACATTTGATAAGCGTGTGCATGTAGTAGGCGTTGGCAAGGGTCAGACAGGGTCAGGATTATGCAGTCCTTGAGGCGGGAAAACCAAGCGAAGAGACTTCAAGAGGCTGCGTGGGCGTGGCCTAAACGTCTTCCTAATTATTGTTATTTCTAAGCAAGCAAATGTACTTTTGGTAGATATTCGATACCGATCACTTGGAAATCAGCAAGTTTTGAGAGCTGCTTGAGTACATATACGCATAGGTGCGCGCTATCGACATGATATTAGTTAGGTATAGTGCAACTCTCAGCCTAATGTGCTTGGTCGAGCTTGAGAACTCTCTATCTCTATCCAAATCTGTTTTATACTTCTTGTTCCCGTCCTCTCGGCAGTTTATCTGTTAACCTCATGAATAATTAATTAGCTAACCGAGTGCATAATTTACAACTACAAGAGGCAGTCATTTAAGTCAGTAGGGCTCAGTTCAGGGAGATCCCACTATCAATCCTATTATATTGCGAAGCTGCTGGTCTGGGTTAGGGGATTATTATCCCATTTTCAACCGACAATCACGGGACCGTCGTCTCCGGTTTTCTCTGGCAGACAAAAACTCAGCCTCTATATAATACGCCTCATAATAGAGAAGTCGCATTGTCCAATCGGTTATTGTGTTATTCTGTCTTCTGTACGTGCGTTATTGTTAACCTCGCGCGAGCACTTGACAATCTGTGCTGCTGTTCCTCCTGGCGAGGGTCACGCCGGATGGCGATCCTGTCGTTCTCTTCTTTTTTACGCTCCCGTATCTCTATTTATCCACCACTATGGCGCCCCTCCATCCTCTGGTCGCTCTGCTTGGTAATGATCGCATGAGTTACCTGGATTGACAGCAGCAGATAAGTAAGAGTCGTTGCGCGGGCCTGGAAATTATTAGTACTCGAGAGCAAATAAAGAATATAAGAGGGGAGGGCGTGGCCAGGCTGACAAATGGATCGAAGGGAGCGATTCTCAAGTAGGCCATTGGTGTTCGACCACTGATCAGCTGTCCATGCGGCTGAAGTGAACATTATTGAAATGATACTGATATGGCATAGGTTACAGCATGCAGTGAGCAGTCCTGCTTGACTCTGACACTGTACAGCATGCAGTGAGCAGTTCTACTTGACTCTGATACCGTAGAGCATGCAGTGAGCAGTTCTGCTTGACTCTGACACCGTAGAGCATGCAGTGAGCAGTTCTACTTGACTCTGATACGTAGAGCATGCAGTGAGCAGTTCTACTTGACTGTGATACCGTAGAGCATGCAGTGAGCAGTTCTACTTGACTCTGACACCGTAGAGCATGCAGTGAGCAGTTCTACTTGACTCTGACACCGTAGAGCATGCAGTGAGCAGTTCTGCTTGACTCTGACACCGTAGAGCATGCAGTGAGCAGTCCTGCTTGACTCTGATACCGTAGAGCATGCAGTGAGCAGTTCTACTTGACTCTGATACCGTAGAGCATGCAGTGAGCAGTTCTGCTTGACTCTGACACCGTAGAGCATGCAGTGAGCAGTTCTGCTTGACTCTGACACCGTAGAGCATGCAGTGAGCAGTCCTGCTTGACTGACACGGTACAGCATTCAGTGATCCTGATTGATTCTGACACTGCATCGTACAATCAGACTTATATATGACAGCATTAGGGGTAAAAGGGCAGCCATTGTGAGCACACAACTACAATAGAGTTGAGGCATCAGTCTTGACAGACAGAGCAGCACAGATTTGCCTGCAAAAGGAATCTCAGAATAATTTAGTCAGCAAATAAAATTAGCACTTCATCATGAAATTTTCCTGGTTAGGGCTTGAAAAGCAACGGGCTGAAGGCATGAATAAGCTCAAACTGAACTCATCGCATTCCCTGCGGCTTATGGCCTCGCAGAATCAGCAGGCAGTCAGGGGGGCAGGACTTGAGACTTCAGAGACTCAAAGGGATTATATATAAAGGCAAAAGCTGTCCGAAGCTGAAAGAGGGAAGCGCTTGGGCCGAAGCGAAAATCAATTAATTAGACTGCCGGCCCACCGGTGGGACCAGGTGCGGCTCCGAAGCCCGCAGGGAATTCGATGCTCAGGAGCGGTCAATTAGAAAAAAAATAATTCGCAGAGATGATTTTCTAGCTGCAGAATCTTCTTTTTCTATTTTCTCGCTGCTTCTGCCCCATGAAAATGAAATCGCACAGTTTTTTATCTTTTCTATTTCTGCTCTCTTAGTCAAGCGCAGTGGATTCTTGAAAGGAGCCAGAGAGAGAAAGAGTGAGAGGTGATAATCAAGCACAGATTCATTTGGTATTCACAAAGTGACAGAGCGGGGCAAGTCCACCGACTTGCTCAGGGGAATCAACAGAACCTCCGCCCTCCGATGGGAATTGCAGCTTTTTAAGCAATTTTTAAATATAATTCCAGTCTCACCCCGGCTCAGCTGAGAAGTTTTTCGCTTCCTTTTTATGCCTTTATGCCTCACCCAGTTCACGAGTGTCATCCTCCGGGTTGCATCCCGCACCTGAGGGTGCTTTTCTCATCCCTATGTGGCGATAACCTACCAATAAGCAATGCCCTAAAAGCTTTAACCAACCTCTAATTGGTGCCATAAAGGCTTTAAACAACCTTTAATTGGTGCCGTAAAAGCTTTAACCTACCCCTAATTTGTGCCATAAAAGCTTTAGCCTACCTCTAATTGGTGTCATAAAAGCTTTAGCCTACCTCTAATTGGTGTCATAAAAGCTTTAAACTACCTCTAATTGGTTCCCTCCAAGCCATAAACTACCCCTAATTGGTTCCCTCCAAGCCATAAACTACCCCTAATTGGTTTCCTCCAAGCCATAAACTACCCCTAATTGGTTTCCTCCAAGCCATAAACTACCCCTAATTGGTTTCCTCCAAGCCTTAACCTACCCCTAATTAGTTCACTCCAAGCCATAAACTACCCCTAATTGGTTTCCTCCAAGCCATAAACTACCCCTAATTGGTTTCCTCCAAGCCATAAACTACCCCTAATTGGTTTCCTCCAAGCCTTAACCTACCCCTAATTAGTTCACTCCAAGCATTAACCTACCCCTAATTGGTGCCCTCCAAGCCTTAAGCTACCCCTAATTGGTGCCCTCCAAGCCTTAACCTACCCCTAATTAGTTCACTCCAAGCCTTAACCTACCCCTAATTGGTGTTCTAATTGGGCTAAGCAGCTATCCATAGAATTTCACAAGGGCACTACTCCCTATAATTCAAGACCTTACTGATCATCAAGAACTCAACAGGCAGTAAGACTATTCTTCCCAGCTAATCATTTCCGCTAAGCTGAAGAATACTTTAGCTTTGAACAAAAACAACCAGCTTAATAGGGATGGGAGGATCGGTGGGTCACCGCGCATCGGTGCAAATCAAATTGCCAGGCTCAGGAAGCGGTAACGAGAGAGAGAGAGAGAGAGAGAGAGAGAGAGAGAGAGAGAGAGAGAGAGAGAGAGAGAGAGAGAGAGAGAGAGAGAGAGAGAGAGAGAGAGAGAGAGAGAGAGACAGAGAAAGAGAGAGAGAGAGAGGGAGAGAGAGAGAGAGAGAGAGACAGAGAAAGAGCGAGAGAGAGAGAGAGACAGAGAAAGAGAGAGAGAGAGAGGGAGAGAGAGAGAGAGAGACAGAGAAAGAGCGAGAGAGAGAGAGAGAGACAGAGAAAGAGAGAGAGAGAGAGAGAGAGAGAGAGAGAGAGAGAGAAGAGAGAGAGAGAGACGAGAAAGAGAGGAGAGAGAGAGAGAGAGAGAGAGAGAGAGAGACAGAGAAAGAGAGAGAGAGAGAGGGAGAGAGAGAGAGAGAGAGACAGAGAAAGAGCGAGAGAGAGAGAGAGAGACAGAGAAAGAGAGAGAGAGAGAGAGAGAGAGAGAGAGACAGAGAAAGAGAGAGAGAGAGAGGGAGAGAGAGAGAGACAGAGAAAGAGAGAGAGAGAGAGGGAGAGAGAGAGAGAGAGAGAGAGAGAGAGAGAGAGAGAGAGAGAGAGAGAGAGAGAGATGATCAGTGCATTTTTTAAAACCGCCTTTCATTCGGCATTCATCAGTTTAGCTAACAGTTGCTTTTTATATCCGCGATGGCGTTCAGCTAGAGAGGCTGGAATGAACAAAAAGAGAATCGTGACGCCGGGGCGATTCCAGCCACCTTGCCGACTGCGCACTCTGACAGGAAAGACAAACACAGGCCCATCTTCAAGCTTTCCTTACCCGACGACGCGCCCCGCCGCCTCTTACACAACGTTGCCAATTGTTTGCCAAATGTGGATCCGTGCTCAGCGACCCCTGCAGCTGCGCCTCATCTGCCCGTCTCTCTGTGTCTCTCTCTCTTTCTCTGTCTCTTTGTTTCTCCTCCTGTTCCTTTCTTTGTTGACTTCTCACTTTCCATTTCTGTTCCTCTCTTCCCCCCTCTCTCTTTTTCTTGTGTTATTTGCTTGAAAAAAATTTTTTTTGGCATCAGTTCAAAAGGACAAGTTTTTTCCTAGAGATTCTATCGATCAATCAGTGAATCAGAGAAATTTAGGAATTTGCTTGTTTGACAGGTAAGCGCCATTTTTAGCGCTCTTCATACCCAAACTGGAGCCCCTAAAATCTAAAATGGCGCCCCATAACATCTAAAGTGGCACCCCATAACATCTAAAGTGGCGCCAACTAGCATTTAAAGTGGCACCCCATAAAATCTAAAGTGGCACCCCCTAACATCTAAACTGGCGCCCCCAGACACCTAAAGTGGCGCCCCCTAACATCTAAAGTGGCGCCAACTAGCATCTAAAGTAGCGCCCCTAACAGCTAAAGTGGCGCCAACTAGCATCTAAAGTGGCGCCAACTAGCATCTAAAGTAGCGCCCCTAACAGCTAAAGTGGCGCCAACTAACATCTAAATTGGCGCCAACTAACATCTAAAGTGGCACCCCCTAACAGCTAAAGTGGCGCCAACTAGCATCTAAAGTGGCGCCAACTAATATCTGAAGTGGCGCCAACTAACATCTAAAGTGGCGCCAACTAATATCTGAAGTGGCGCCAACTAACATCTAAAGTGGCGCCAACTAACATCTAAAGTAGCGCCCCTAACAGCTAAAGTGGCGCCAACTAACATCTAAAGTTGCGCCTCTAACATCTAAAGTGGCGCCCCCTAACATCTAAAGTGGCGCCCCCTAACATCTAAAGTGGCTCTCCTAAAACCCAAACGGGGCCCCCAACATACAAAGTAAAGATAAAGGCTTTAATATCTATAACTACGGCTCGTATACTATTCCCAACTATTATCTTAGGGATACTATTTTCAGTGGAATACTCTATTAGACTACTGATACCCACCGAAGATGTGTTAAATAACCCAAAACATGACTGAACAGTGAGAAACACCAGCGTCTGCATATGACAGCTTCAGTGCCCCCCATCTCAGTTGAGAGAAAAAATAATTTCGAGTCCTTTGCAGAATTCCCCCGCACTATATGTCACTCTTTCTCTCTCGAGCACACCTCCAGCCCCGCGAGCAGTCAAGATTAGATTTCACTGGTACATGTAGGAGCAGCCTTCAGAGCTTATCCCTATATGAGCTTGTGACTTTGACAGCTAAATTTGAGCTCAAGCAACATATCCCTCTGCCATCAGGGATAACCAGGAAGTTAACCCCCCCCCCCCTAATCAAACACTGTCTCCATTATCGCATACCTCGTCACTTCCATCCATCCATCTATTTGCCATCCGGGTTGGCGTAGGCCTATACCATTTGCTGGTATTTTCCCTACACTTTTTTCATGTTTCTCTCTGGCGGGGGTGAAGAAGGACCTCCGTATGCAGCAGAGGCCGTCGGTCGTTTGGTGCACGATTTTGGTAATCATTTTTTAGGGGTCTGCAAAATGCATGCCATGCAGTTGATGTTCACTCACTGGGCAGACTGGCTTTTGTTATTCGTGACCCTGACAGTGATCAGTGACTGTGACCCTCACTCTACCATTCTATGATCAGTGACTGTGACCCTCACTCTACCATTCTTTGATCAGTGACAGTGACCCTGACTCTACCTTTCTATGATCAGTGACAGTGACCCTGACTCTACCATTCTATCAGTGACTGTGACCCTGACTCTACCATTCTATGATCAGTAACAGTGACCCTCACTCTACCATTCTATGATCAGTGACAGTGACCCTCACTCTACCATTCTATGATCAGTGACAGTGACCCTCACTCTACCATTCTATGATCAGTGACAGTGACCCTCACTCTACCATTCTATGATCAGTGACAGTGACTCTGACTCTACCATTCTATCAGTGACTGTGACCCTGACTCTACCATTCTATCAGTGACTGTGACCCTGACTCTACCATTCTATGATCAGTGACAGTGACCCTGACTCTACCATTCTATCAGTGACAGTGACCCTGACTCTACCATTCTATCAGTGACTGTGACCCTGACTCTACAATTCTACATGTATAATGATCAGTGACAGTGACCCTGACTCTACAATTCTACATGTATAATGATCAGTGACAGTGACCCTGACTCTACAATTCTACATGTATAGTGATTAGTGACTGTGACCCTCACTCTACCATTCTACGATCAGTGACTGTGACCCTGACTCTACCATTCTATGATCAGTGACAGTGACCCTCACTCTACCATTCTATGATCAGTGACTGTGACCCTCACTCTACCATTCTATGATCAGTGACTGTGACCCTCACTCTACCATTCTATGATCAGTGACAGTGACCCTGACTCTACCATTCTATGATCAGTGACAGTGACCCTCACTCTACCATTCTATGATCAGTGACTGTGACCTTGACTCTACCATTCTATCAGTGACTGTGACCCTGACTCTACAATTCTACATGTATAATGATCAGTGACAGTGACCCTGACTCTACAATTCTACATGTATAATGATTAGTGACTGTGACCCTCACTCTACCATTCTACGATCAGTGACTGTGACCCTCACTCTACCATTCTATGATCAGTGACAGTGACCCTGACTCTACCATTCTATGATCAGTGACTGTGACCCTCACTCTACCATTCTATGATCAGTGACAGTGACTCTCATTCTACCATTCTATGATCAGTGACTGTGACCCTCACTCTACCATTCTATGATCAGTGACTGTGACCCTCACTCTACCATTCTATGATCAGTGCCTGTGACCCTCACTCTACCATTCTATGATCAGTGACAGTGACCCTCACTCTACCATTCTATGATCAGTGACAGTGACCCTCACTCTACCATTCTATGATCAGTGACAGTGACCCTCACTCTACCATTCTATGATCAGTGACTGTGACCTTGACTCTACCATTCTATGATCAGTGACTGACTCTCACTCTACCATTCTATGATCAGTGACTGACTCTCACTCTACAATTCTATAATGATCAGTGACTGTGACTCTCACTCTACAATTCTATAATGATCAGTGACTGACTCTCACTCTACAATTCTATAATGATCAGTGACTGACTCTCACTCTACAATTCTATAATGATCAGTGACTGTGACTCTCACTCTACAATTCTATAATGATCAGTGACTGTCTCACTCTACAATTCTATAATGATCAGTGACTGACTCTCACTCTACAATTCTATAATGATCAGTGACTGTGACTCTCACTCTACAATTCTATAATGATCAGTGACTGACTCTCACTCTACCATTCTATAATGATCAGTGACTGACTCTCACTCTACCATTCTATAATGATCAGTGACTGACTCTCACTCTACAATTCTATAATGATCAGTGACTTGACTCTCACTCTACAATTCTATAATGATCAGTGACTGACTCTCACTCTACAATTCTATAATGATCAGTGACTGACTCTCACTCTGCTCAGCAACCGCAACCCTAGTTGCATCATTTATCTGCTCAAGAGACAGCAAGCTTCTTCACTTATGCTTAGAAATGAATCACGCAAATACCGAAAGTTTCTGGACAAGTCTTCTTTCAAGTCCAGTTTTTCTTTTGATCATCGGAAAAATGTGTTCAATCGAAGCTGATTTTTTCATTGAGATCGTGCCGTTTGCTTTCAAAAATGGAGATGGAATCGGAAAATGAATCCAGGGGCTTTTTGTGCAACCTGTGCAGAGACAGGACCGTGCCTGTCCATGGCTATAATGAGCCCAATTGTCCAGCTCTTTGCGTCCATTAAGCAATGGCCAGTTCTTTTGTGAGAGGTTTTTTGCAGAAAACATATGAAAAACAAAACAATTAATTGTCGAAAAAATCGTTACTGTGCTATAGGTTGTTTTTGGCGAGGCAGCTGGACATTACTCCGGTCACTGGGAGACTTTTGGGTTCGATGGATGGAGTTGCTTCTGCACTGCTGGGCCAGTGTGTAGCTGTCTGTTTGTCTGTCTGTCTGTCTGTCTGTCTGTCTGTCTGTTTGTCTGTCTGTCTGTCTGTCTGTCTGTCTGTCTGTCTGTCTGTCTGTCTGTCTGTCTGTCTTAGTGTCTGTCTTAGTGTCTGTCTTAGTGTCTGTTTGTCTGTCTGGCCGAGAAACGCACAAAAATTAGTAGCAACTTGCTGTGTCAGAGAGAGCGCTTGAGAGAAAAGGGAAATGAAGTTATCTAAGGCTAGCTTTTTTCTGCGGGTTGACGAATTCATTTAAGACCTCCGTCCGTAGGTCACTTTGTATTTAATTGTAGACTGTGGATCGCGGAGTGAGGGTAGGAAGCGAGCAAGATTTGCTGTGAGCGTTTCTAGATTTTCATCTTGGAGGCGCAGACGAATATCGTGCTAATTCGCTTATCTTCTTGTGCGAAATCACTTTCGAGATGTGGGGTCTGCAGTGAATATTGAAATAAGAAAAACTGCTTAAGGAATCTTATCTGTCCTAGCCTCGCAAAATTTCTCGTCTGCTTTAGTACAATTACGGACTAAAGTACACATGTAATATAGTAGACCGTAAAAATACACAGTTAAATTTAACTGAATTATCATTTTAAGTGAATATGAAACATATGCATAATTGTATATGCAGAATGAAGCTGGGATATGATACACTCAGAGTTTTTACAGCTCTTAAGTGTCTAATTTAAGTCAAAAGTCGAAATACTGCAGTTGCTCTAGTGTAGAGGCTATATTCTGACCCTTCGCAACCAACAGATACTCGCGTATAATGCGCATAAAATGTGCGTTTTCGTTTGCATTTAAGCGCGTAAACAACGCGCCTTTAACACGCATTTTTTCGGTAATTCGGTAAATTTATCATTCAGTCTGATGAGTCCTTCACACGGCGTAAAATCTTATGAAAGGATTTCATAACTTTCGCTACTCATTCTATCACAACGTGACATTCAGTTTCTGTACCGTTACCTGCTATTGCACATTTGGCATAAATATGCAACATACAATGAAATATACATGTAAAATTTTTGCCAAGCATGCAACGCGCAATAAAAATTGCACGTAAAATTAATGTTAAATGTAATTAATGTTACATCCCACACATTGCGTTTCTTTTTTGTTTAAATATTTCATGAAAGCATTTTTAAAAAAGTTCCTTTAGAAACATTTTTGCACTGTGATTCAGGGCAGCTCGTTAAGGGTGTTGCTATTTCGCGGCCCGGCCCGGCCCGGGCGGCCCCTATTTAGCCAATGTAAATCTATTTTAGTAAATAAGTAAAACAAAATATACTGACCAGAATGCCACATATTTTTAGAGTCAATTGTGAGTTTACTACATTGTAAAATATTGATTGTTAATTTAATGAACTTCTGATGCTCTATTTTTTAAATTAAGTTAAAAACCAAAGTAACAAGACCGCCGGGCCGGGCCGCGAAATAGCAACACCCGCTCGTTAAGGGAAGTGCTCTTACTCTGGAATTAGCACAGTAAGAACCTATGTAATTAATTTTATTTTTTTAAAAGCTTAAAACGTTGAAAAAGTAAAAATCTTGATTTTTAGTAGACATTAGTAAAAAAACTGATAAGTTTTGATTTACTATTACAAGTTTAAATGTTTTAGATCACGGCATGATTTTACAAGATGTTTGATCGAGATCGCGGTCGCGTAGCGGATAATCGTGATCGCATCAACACATCGATTATGTCTTCAGAATTCTGTAGACTCGCCAATGAAATTTTCTAACGTATTTAGACTGTCACAGACTGTTAGTATTAGTAAACATATAAATTTCGATTAAATAGTTAAACTAATGAAAAAATTAGGCCTAACTAATCCAAATATACTAAATCTCTAATGTTTGTATGTTAGTATGTCCATAACGCTCTGGTATAATACTATAGTGCCTATGGTATGGCTATGGCTATCATGACTACAATCATTACATGACATAGTCATAAGCCAGTGTAAAATAAATTAGCAATTAGCCAACGCCCAGATTAAATTGATTTGTATAAAAAAATTGCTAACATTTTCTCATTGTCACATAATACTTGTTGGCTAGGCCCTATATTGTTTTTGTTGCTCTAATATTCTAAGTTCCTTTAGCCTTTAGGCTATAGTTGCAAAAAGATATAGTTTAAAAACTATTATTAGGTCTAATGTCCTAAGTTCTAGCATAAAAGTCTCTATAATCTATATTAAAAAATACTAAGCCAATATAATTAACTATTTTTCAAGGCAGTTGTTATTGTTACAGTGACCATATAAATAACAAAATGGTTATTTCTATGGTTGTCACATAAGACACTATCTAGGCCTAGGGTCTTTACTTACTGTAGGCTAGAGGTTGGACGGGATTGAAATCTTTGGGCGGGATCAGGATCGGGAATAATTTTTTTCTCGGGATCGGGATCGGGATTGGGAATCGGGATCAGGTCTTTTAGTGTATTGTCCATGTAAAGTTAAACAAAATTGATTGTAAAGATCAAGAAGTAAAACACAACGAAATTGATATGAAGTTTTGTAACCAGGCCCAACAAAGTAAATAATGTAATGAGTACAAGTTAAAGCAAAATACCTTCAAGTAATCACTAATTCTATAAATTTTTAATCAAAAGACCTGTTCCCGAATCTCGAGTTTTTTAGGGTTGGGAGTCTGGTCCCGCGGGAATTCAATTTTCCTCGGGATCCCGAGATTTCGGGATTGGGATCGGGATCCCATCCGACCTCTACTGTAGGCCCTAACTGACAACTGTATGAAAAGCAAAACTGTTATTTTTTTTGTCACTATAGGTAGGAAGCAAAATGGTTATTTTTATGGTCATATGCCTAGATGGAATTCTTGCAGAAAAATCATAACGTGTTATGCAATTGAGCGAAAAAATGTGATTTTGCGTCAAAAAATCCAGAAAAATGCGTCGCAGAATTTCAGACAAAATTTCTAATTCTTAATATATGCAAAAGTGCGCTTGAGATATTGGATTTTGCAAAAGATAATCCTACTAGCTAAGCTCACAAAAAAAAGAATAAAGAATAAAAAATAAAAACTAAATAAGGTACAAAAGTAAAAATTCGAAAAAAATTCTATAAAAAGTAGAATCTCGTAACATTCTCTAACATACGTATTTGGACAAAAATTCAAATCACCACATTTTCTTAGAATGCATTTTTCGTTATTGTCTTTTGTTATTTCGTTATTTCGTTATTTTGCGACGTGCTAAGTACCAAAAAAATGTGACCAATAAAAAATATTTTGCGCGCCATAAAAAAATCACATAATTCTGTTTGACTTAAGAAATACAAGAATTCCATCCTGGGTCATATGGAAAAAAATTCAGTTAAATTACAATGTAATACTAATAGTTAACTTAACAATTACCTAAAATATGCTACTATAACAAGAACTATTTGGAAGTTACCACTATTGTATGAATATATTTATTAATAACATGTTTCTTTATTTTTTAAATTTATTCACTTTCACTTTGTCCTTAGTTGCATTGTAGCCCAGGTTCATTACTTCATTTAGATAGTATTTATTGTAAGTAGTAACCAAAAATAACTGTCTCACTATTTATATGGTTACTATAACAATAATAGCTGCCATTTTTCAATTCATGACATAGTCATAGTCATAATCTATATAACTAACCTTTTATTTCAAATACTTAAATATTTTATACTTAAAAAATTAGAAAAAATATATTTTTTAATTGGTTTGGCTTATTGACTCTGGTCAGGGACTCAACTTTGTTTAGTATGCTAAATTATTTAATAATTCAAAAGAAGAATGAGAGGTAAAGTTTTTTGCAAAAAAATGATAAAAAAATATTTTTTGTTCTTTGACCTTTGTTTTTTTGCCTTATTAGGTTTAAACACTTAAAATTTGTTGTAAAGGTTTTGGCTATTTTAGTCATATTATATTAGACTTTTTTATGAATAGGTAAATGATAAAAAAGTTACAAATGATTAGGGTTGAATTCCTTATAGGCATAAGAACATTTGAAAAAGTAGGGTAGCCAAGGGCCATCTTTTGGCATAGGACTAGGGAATCCAATTATCCCAAAAATTTCATTGCGAAATTTTTTGGAACGACATTGCTTGTCATATTAATTTTTTTATTATTATTGTCTATGCAAAAATTTGAAAAAAAATTCTTTTTATAGACTTTTATCCAAAAAACAAATGTTTTTTAATATGAGCATTTTGTTAAAAAAACCTTACTAAGTGTACCAATTATATTTGCATTTGTACTGAGTTATAACAATGAAAAAAAATAAGTTAAGGCAGAAATGGAAAAGGAAGAGCCAAAAAACCAAACTAGTATATTTTGTGTTTATGCATTAGATTTAGAAACTAAATTTTCAAATTTAAATATTCTTTTATACTGCTATGCATTATATAAACCAACTGATATTATTTTTTATACCTTTTCTCTAGTCTGACTTTCTTCAATTGGCAAAAATATTTCATGCAATAGTAATATAGAGACTAGGAATGCAAGTCTAGGGACTTGGGGAAGGTTTATGAAAATTCAAGGCATGGAAAAGCTCTTTAGCCATAAAGAAAATAGCCAGAGATAGATAAAGCCTAAACACAAAGCTAAACTTCTCCATAAGCACTAGCATTCTAGTAGCTCTCTTAGAGTTTTATCACTAAAAGATATATTGACTTTTTCTATGGTGTCCATCACTGCTAAGTAGTTGCAAATTAGGCTTTTCAATAAAGCAGTGCAGCAAGTCCATTGTGTAAGGCACAAAGGGCATAGTGATGTTCCATGTGTTCCTGGGATCTCAAGTGCCATGCTTTGGATTTAGAAGATATTTGATATTTTTAGAAAGTTTCTTACAAAGGTGTGATGACATACAGTGTAGTGGTGTTATGTGAGAGGGGTTAAGAAGAAGTAGGATAGGAATGTTCTTTGTCTCAATGTATCACCCAGTGCTTGCTTTTTTGTTCCTTCCTTTTTCCTTTGCCCCTTTTTCTTTGTATACATGTATGAGACCCTTGGGTCTTTGTTGCTTGCTAAATATATAGAAGCAATGGGCTCTTTTGAAGCCTCAATCTTTCTTCCATAGTAGACAGTCTACAAAAAGAAGTGATCTTATTTGTGAGGTCCAAGGTATCTCTCACAATTTTTTGCTGCCAAGATACTTCTTGTAGGACAAAATTGGCATAGTGCACTAGGCAGTGCATATGGATAGCAGCTGGGTACTCTTTCTAGATTCTGGCTGCCACCCCTTTCATTTTCCGTGACATGTTTACTGTATCATCATATGCTTAGTCATAGCAATATTGTAAAGGGAGTTGCATGTGGACTAGGGCATCCTTTAATCTAGCTGCTAGACCTTTCCTATGGTATTTACCACTTAGATTAATTCCACTAGATCTTCATTGATGTTCAATTGCTCATTTACCTAACAAATGGACGAGTTTAACTGCTCTTTAGGGGTAACATCAGTTGTCTTATCTGCTAGGATGGCATTAAACTTTGCTTCTCTGATGTTGAGAAGTTGTTGGAATATTGTTATGCCAATTTTTTGGATCAACTCATTTTGGATCATAAGAGACAATTATTCATTCCAGATGCCAAGGTCTAGGACAGGGGTCCCCAACCTTCTATGGGCGGCGGGCCGCATTGACAACTGGCTTGGTGTGTGCGGGCCGCATGCTAATACACAAAACATGAAATACACAAAACCAAGCAAAAATGTCCATTTCCAAATGTCAAACAAAATCAATGAGATGGCTGGTGCTCCTTATCCTTCGACAGCAGTTCAACATTTGGCTTGATCGACGAAACAGCGAGCAGCAGTGCATCTTCGAGGTGGCCGTCAGTCAACTGCGCTCTAGTTTTGCTCTTGGTCAGCTTCATTCGGCTGAAGAGCTGTTCACATGCGTATGTAGAACCAAACATGGCAGCAATCTTCGTGGCGTGTAGGACGAGGCCTGGAAAGTCAGCAGGCTTGATGCCCTGGCTCCAAAATCCCATTGGGGAGGTGCAGCCGAACTTTGCTTTGAGCTCGTCAGAACAATAAAGCTCAATGAGCTCCATCTGCAGATTGGCAGGCACTTCATCAGCATCCAGGTCGAAAGGGCTGCTGAATAGCTTCAGCTCCATTGAATTCGCTCGCAACTCCGAGAAGCGGTTGGCGAACTCGTCCCTCAGGTCCGAAAGGGCGTCAGCGTACTTCTGGGCAGCTGAATTAGTCAGCTCGAAAGTTGCAAGGTTGGGAAAGTGTGTGAGCTCTCGATTCTTTATCTGTGCTTCCCACAGCCTGAGCTTGGTCTCGAATGCCTTGATCTTGTTTATCATGTCTGGCACAAGGACGCCACGGCCTTGCAGCTGGGTGTTCAGGGTGTTGAGGTGCCCAGTCAGGTCAACAAGGAAGGCGAGGTCTTGCACCCACGCTGGGTCAGTGAACTCCTGGACAGCAGCTCCCTTTGAATCCAAGAAGTCGGCTAGCTCCTCCCTCAGATCGAAGACTCTTTGCAGCATCTTCCCGCGGCTGAGCCAGCGCACCTCACAGTAATAGAGAAGGTCCCCATACTGTGCTTTGGCCTCTGACAGCAAGTCCCGGAACTGGCGGTGATTCAGGGCCCGAGCTAGCACAAAATTCACCGCCTTCACCACGACGCCCATAACGGACGTTATGGTGGTCGACTTTGCACAGAGGACTTCTTGGTGTACGATGCAGTGGATGCGCATGATGTCCTGCATATGTCCCTGGTCCCGGCAGTGCTTTACCAGGAGGGAAGCAAAGCCCTTGGTTGGCCCAACCATGGCAGGTGCACCGTCAGTGGTAATGGCACACAGGCGTGATAGATCCAGCTCGAATTCCTGCACCAACTTTAGCACGCACTGCAGGATGTCGGCACCAGTGGTGGTTCCTTGCATCGGCATCAGCCGGACGAATTCTTCCACTACGTCAAAGGTGTCCGTGACGCCACGAAAGAAGATGGCGAGCTGAGCTGTGTCCTTGACGTCGGTAGACTCGTCAAGGGCAATGGAGAAGAAACGTGCACTGTGGCAGCGCTGCTTAAGCGTTGAACGAATGTCGATTGCCATCTCTTCAATGCGGCGAGTGATGGTGGAAGCAGAGAGGCTGATGTTGGTGAAGAGATCCTTTTTTTCTGGGCAGACTTCCTCTACAGCGGCCATCATGCACTCCTTTACAAATGCCCCGTCGGTGAAGGGCTTTAGCTGGGTCGCTACCAGGTGGGCAACTCGGTAGCTGGCGCGCGTGTTGCGGATTGCGGCAGATTGAGCCAGATTCACAGGCTTTTTAAAGAGGGCATTCTGCCGGTCCAAGTTGGCTGCCAAGCGAGTGAACTCAGTCTTGCGCTTGTCCTCCGGCATGTCCACAAACTTGGCATGGTTCGTGGTGAAGTGCCGCTTCACATTGAACTCCTTGCATACGGCGATCGTCTCCTGGCAGATGACACACAGCGGCTTCCCCTTGCGCTCCACGAAAAAGAACTGACACCAGTCGGCATTAAAGGAGCGCTTCTCCTCCGCGATCTTCCTCTTTTTTGCAGCGTGTGCCATCTGGAACTATAGAGTTACTGAGTTATAGAGTTACTCCTTGCTACTGGTCCACCATTTTAAGGAACTCTACTGGCATTTAAGGGCCAATAAACAATGTACACCCATGAAAAAGGGTGTAGAAGAAAAATCGATAAGTTTCTATTGGTTACAAGAACTATGGGCTGGACTAGAGACGAAATGCCACCCCCAGCGAGGCTTTGGGCCGCAGACCCGTCAGGCCGTTTCATTGTACAGTGAGAAAGAAGCAGCCAATAAACTGCTAGCGAGAATATACTAGTGCGGGGGAGGGAAAGTGGGGGGTTGTGTTGTGCGTCACTCCCCCTTCCCCCACGCATGCGTAGCCAGATATGGAGAGAGAGGTTTGAAGCGGTGAGGGGTTGAATCAGCGGAGGTTGAATCAGCGCACTGTGGGGGAGAGAAAATATCGACTGAACTAAACTAGCTTTCATGAGAGAGAGAGAGGCAGTAGAGCCCTTACCCCCAACCCCCACCTCCTTTGCCTTGAACCTTATTGATATTAGCTAGCATTCCTTCCTACTTTTCACTTCAACTCTTGACTGCATGTACATTTGTGCGCTAGGAGTGGCTAAAATAGCAATCCAAATGAATTGAAGCGTCGCTTCTAGCGGTTGGGGGGGTAAGAGATTTCTGGGCATATTTTCAATACAGCTAGGAAAACTTTAACATTTTCGGGGGCCGCAGTGAAATCCAGTGATAGACTCGGTGGGCCGCATGTAATGCAAACTACTGGAAGGTGCCGCGGGCCGCACAAAAAGGGCTCGCGGGCCGCATGCGGCCCGCGGGCCGCAGGTTGGGGACCCATGGTCTAGGATAACCCTTTTTTCAGGATGAGCAGTTGGTTAAGGTTTCTTTCACTTTCTTCTTTGCTTTAGACAAGAAAATTCTAGTGTAGTAAAAATACAATGCACTCCATTTCTTTCTTAAGACACTTCCTCCTACATGCGTATTTAGCAGTAGATTGACTGGCTAGCTATGAGTTAATTGTCTCTTTCCCTTCATTGAGCAGCTTAAAGCATGCTTCTTGGTGGTAGAGAAAAGACTCATGCTTGTTGAAAGACTCTGGCCTTTTTCCAGTTGTTGAACCTATCTTGTATAAAGACGGGGTCTTTGCTCTTACTCATGGTTAATTTTGTGCTGCTCCTGTCATCTGCAAATGTTATAGAACACTTTTCCAGTTGCCATATATACACTTAGCCAGCTATACTGACTTTACCACTTTATGTTGACTGTACAAGTGGCCACCTTGAAGATAAGCCATTTTTTCAGTGTCCATGTCATGTGGCTGGTGTGACCCATCCAATGTATAGCATAAAAAGGAGCAGGACAAGCCAGGGTGAGATGCAACTGAACCTGATAAATGAGAAAAAATGGAGTACCACAGTTATATACTAAAATAGTCCACATTATAACCAAAAAATGACGGCTAAGAAGAATAATAAATCCCTAATTTCTAATCTTCCTTACCTAAATCCTCTGAAAGCATTTCAGTAGCAGTAGAAAAAGCACCTATAGTAGTTGTTTACTGTTCAGTTGGTTGCCCTTGCTCTTGCAGTTTAGTAGGCATAACAAGACCTGGGGGTTCAGCAAAGAATGCAGTAGGGGTCGGACGTGATCACGATCGTGATCACGATTTTGTGAATTCACGACCATTTTTTTCACAATCGTGATTTCCTTGAAACCTGTTCACGACAGTCGTGAATTTCCGCTTTATTACATTTTTATTAGAAGTATAACTTTTCTACTTGGTTTACCAAAATATGTGAATACAAATGTGTAAAAGAGTAATAAATTTTAAATTTGTTGACTTGACAGCATTACTGAGTAGCTATTATCAACTTATAAATATTTATTTTCTTGTTTTGTTATTTTCAATACTTGTAACTTACGAGCTCAAAATACGTGTATGCAAATATAAATTCACAATCACGATCACGCCCGACTTTGAAAATTTCACAAAATTTCATGTCTGACCAAAATTTTCTGCTCGTCCGACCTCTAGAATGCAGGCATATTAGCACATAGAGGTTCAGCTTCAGTAGGTAATAAAAGTGCATTAGCACCTAGAGGTTCAGCAGGCATATTAACACATAGGGTCAAGGATATAGGTGCTTATAGTTCATTTGAATTGGATTTTGACTTTCCAAAAAGTTTTGTATATCTATATTGATCTTTCTCATTGTTGTTGATTGCTGGCTGCTGCAATGTTAATAATATTAGTAACTTAAGTAAGCAACTTTTTTGTTTTGTATAAGGCCACAAGAACAAGATGAGATAAGCAAACTATATAGCAAATTAGCAAATTTAAAATTATTACATTCCTAGTAATCTATCCACTATATTATAATCATTGATATAATAAAGAAATTGATACTTGGATCATTATATCTTATATGATAAATAAATATATTGCAATCTCAAATCAAATTATAATTGAAAAGGCTAAGGCCTAAGGAGCTTCAGCCAGCTTAGCCCTTTCCTCCTAAAACTACCATTGCTAACTAACTATCTCCAAATCAATTAGGAGCATTTAAAATACTATTAATTTTCCTGGCTATATGCCACATATAACAAAACTGTTTTTAACTTTTTAATAAAAAACAAAAAACAAACCATTGTAAAAATATAATAGATAGCTATATTAAATATAATATTATATGTCTCATTGTTAGTCAGTTTATTCTTATTGTCACTGCTTAATGACTCAATGTAATGTTCATTTAGTTCATTCTTAATTTTTATTCATGAATATGAATAAGAATGAATGAATCAAAATCATGATTCATGCTTTATGGATCATGGTAATGGTATGGTCTATGGTAGATGTTTCTTTGAATGATTTCTTAGAAATCAAAAATCAAAATTGTAACCTATATATTTACAAGTTTCCAATTTTTTTATTTTATATTAATATATACCATGCATATATGTTTATGCAAAGCAGCAAAAACCAAAAATAAAAGTAAAAAAAGAAGCAAAAAGTCTATATTTTACATTTAAAATTTGGAGGGGCCAGATACCATTACTGGCCTCCCATTTTAAAAAGTGGAGGGCCATGGCCCCACTGTCCCCCTATTCTTACACCTATGGAATGCCCTATTGGAATAAGTGGACAAAAGGCATCCAACCATCTGTTGCAATTTTGGAATTATCCAATAGTGTGTTATAGCTAGAGTCAAGACAGTAGTGTTGTGGCACAGTGTAGTTTTGGATAAATGGCAGGAATAACTATGACTATCTTGTTAAGGCTAAATGTCTCATCATCTAATTAGTACTATACATATATTTGGTATAAAAGTTAACATGTTCTGTGTTTTGTCATGTTTTTGAGCTATAATTTTAGATCCCATGTGTGTCTGCAAGTTTTTTATATATTCCAATTGGAATTGGGGTTGGATGATATCACATTTTCAAAATATTTTAGACTTGAGATCTACTAGGGTATACTTCATACATCAAGTGCACAAAACAAAAAATTGACCAGTATTGCTACTTTCAGTGAACTTTAGGCCTAAGTGCATGCAGAACAATAACTTTTTTTGCCAGAAGATTCCGTATATTGTTGGAATTATATCTAGCAATGATAATATTTGATTGTTAATTTATAAAAGCTTTCTCAAGACTTTAGTATAGCACAATATTTTATATTTTTAATAAAGGTTTGTTCGCATGCATTTAATTTTTTAACTTTTGGTGCCAAATATATTTTTTTTAGGGATGAATTTCAGCTTGGGAAATCTATACTTTTTTAAGATAATCAAGATTTAATTGAGATTTGAAATTAAGCCTAAATAGAATCTAATAGGCCTATTGACACAATTCTATCTTCAATGCTAATATTTTTGTTTGTTAAATATGTACAGTGATGATAATAAAAAGAAAGCAATTATTATATAATATTGAGCTTGTTAGTAACTTGATGTATATCATATAAATATGATAATAGTATAGTTACCAACAGTCACACAGTCTCAAATCTTAACTTTTTTGAGATCTTGAAACTGAGATTGAAATTTAAAAAAGTGCCAAGATCTTGATGATCAAGATTAAGATTGAATCTTGTCTACCTTTAAAAATGATATATTCAACATAGAATTTTCGACATAGAATAAAATGTTTTTATTATTATTATTTTAATATACAATATTATTAATAAAAAATCAAGTTTTTGGATAAAAATGATCTTATGCCTGTTAATAGGCAAAGTATTACAAAATATTCTAATATATAGAAATAGAATTGGTTCACTTAGGGGTGATGCAATCAGGTTGAACCATTTTTAACTTTTATAATTTGTGCTTTAGACAATGCAAATCTGGTCTGATCATATGTTTGCTTTATAGAGCCTTTATTATCTGCAATTCCTAGATCAAATTTGATTAAAAAATCAAGTTCTTAACCAAAATGCTCCAATAGAATGGTTACCCTTTAGTCTTTATCTACTAAAACATTCACAAATTCATTTCTAAAAGAGTGAATCAACAAAAGTTTATCAAACCTAATCACATTGACTAGAGTAAACCAACCCTCATTCTCCCTTTATTTGGCTATCCTTTTATTTCCAAAGTTGGCAGTTTTGTTAGTTGGTTAATTTCATGTATGCCCTATGCTCTACATACAGGTATTATCTATTGATTCTGATGACTAGAGTATCTCCTATGTGGGGAAGACCAAAAGACTCACACACCAGAACTAGGGAGCACTGGCTCAACTGCCAGCTATCCAAACCTATCTTTTGGAATGCAACAGCTGCTCTAATAATACACTTAAAGAAGAATACTTTAGAATCATTGACCAATGTCTATCTAATTACAAACTTGAGATCTTAGAAGCATTGTATATAAAAAATCAGTCATCTACCCTCAATATGCAACTTTAACATAGTGGTGCAGCCCTGCTATGTTCTTCATATATTCTGAGTAAGGGAGACCAGACCATTTTTAACTATAGTGCACGTTAAAATCATATTTTGATCTTCACCCATTATTGCATTAATGGTATTCACCTGGACCTATAGGCTATTAACCTCTAACTGCTTTGTAAATTAAAAATAAATAATAAATCATTAAGTACATGAACAAATAATTTATAAGTCTGCTTTACTTATTATATGCTCCTGTTCCAAACAATATGAGCTATGCCTGATTATGCACCTTGGAGTATGCATTGTCAGAAAGTCCATCTAGGTTTGTTATTCTATATGGTTATAAATGCAGTTTAAAATTCTCATTAGCAACTTATTTTAAGGGACAATTGCAAATGTTGCACATGGTTATCATTATACTCATTAGTTGCAAATTTCAAGACAGTAAAATTTATAAATCTTATGAAATTATTTTGTTTATTTGTTAATTTTGTTTGTTTATTGGTAGGAAGGTGCCTTGTTAATATGTTGGAGTTCTAGTAAGTCATACTTGTGGGTTTTTATTTTTCAGTTGTCATTATCTCCTTTCAATGCTCAGTGCCCTATAGAGCTTCAATAAATTTGATGAATTTTCAGGCTATAAAAATGAATGAAAATGCCAATTTTGCACAAATAATACAAACTCTGCAAGAGAAGGTGTCAAATTCAACATCTAGTTCAGTTTTAAAGAAGGACTTATTGGTAAGGTTTCGAGTTCATTGCCGGTGCACTTTGTAACTTGATAATTCAGAAGTTATCAGTTTGCTTTCTACTCTGAAAAACACATACAGGATCTGAAAGAATGGGTCGCAAAGGATCCCGAAAGAAGGCCCATAAGCAGAGAGGACATGGCTAATCCTGCACTACTTGCCGACTTGCAGCGAAGACTTGAGACGCTGAAAAGGACTGCCAAAGCGATTGATCAAGGCATGGGGTGCGCATTGCCTACTCCGTCAGCTAACACTGCTGAGCAAGCTGTGAAAAATATGCCGCCATTAAAATCTGGCCACCTGTCTCTAGTTAGCCTGGCAATTGCAATTAAAGTAATTAATGCCGAGTTTAGGAGTCTGCCATCTCAATTAATTGAATTGCTTCGCGACGGCGACCTGGCCAGTCGTTATGGACAGGTAGCAAAGCTGTACATCTGCAATGGTTTCAGGCCGTCTGTTCACGTAGTTTATACCGCACGATCAGACGCAGCTGCTGCCCTCCATCAAATCTGTGCATCGTTGCCGTCCGAATTGAAGTTCCGAATTAGCACCGAATGGGTGATTAGCGGCGATATGGATTGTAGTCTGTCGTGCGGGAATTGGGACCCAGCCGTTGGCTGTACCTACATCACGTACTCCAAGCTGCCTACTGAGCAGTGCGTCTTAGTTAAACTGCTGTCCAGTGAGTTGTGCTTTGATTAGTTTTTTTAACTACTAACATATTGATAGACAGTCTCAAACTGTCAGGAGATTCCCTCGATAATTAATTCAAATGTTGAGCAATCGGAATATCAAGCTGTCTGGCATGAAAGATACGCGCTTCCATATATATAGCTTGTGTGTGTCTAAACTCTTCGATTCAAAGATTCGAACCTCGATAGGCCAGAACCGGTTTCTGAGTTCCTACTCTTCTGTTGAGTAGAGTAGATTAGCCTTGTAAGCAAGAAATAAACGCTCTGGACAGTACATTTGTATTTATAGATGCTAGGATTGGGCCGCCACGAAATACAGTAGTAGTATATACAAAGTACATATCATTTTCAGTAGGGGATCGTTTGTATGTGCTAAAGCAGACTTTAAGTGCTCGAAAATTCGTATAGATATTCTAAAATACTCGACAAAATGCTGTAATTGGGTTTTATTGAAAATCCTTGTGTCACTTGAAAATGCAGTCAGAAAAGTCTTCCTGAGAAGTCTTGATCTACATCTTTGTTCAATGTAGTGTCCGCGTTATTCGATTCGCGCCCGCGCAGAAAATTAATTCAGAAACTTCCGTTAATTTTTAGACACAGTTGTGGATCCGAGATCTGTTCCTTGGCAGTTCCTTAACGCTTTGAATTGTGCCAGTAAGGCACTGGCCAGCGGTAAAGTTGTTGATACTGCGAATTCTGATAGATCCAGTCAGCTAATATTGTTAAAATCGAGTGCTCCTTTGCAAGACCCAAGATCTATTCCTTTGTCTAAGTCTGTTGCTGAGTCAAATGCAACGCAAGCTACTGCATCGACTGCTGCTTTCGTGTCGATGAATTTAGCTTCCGCTTCAACTACGAGTACTTCTTTATTGTCTAAGCTGGCATCAGCTTTTGTGCCAAAGCCGATGCAACCTTCTTCATTGACTACTGCTACCATACCGAAACCGACAGTTCCAACACCAGCTTCTTCGTCAACTACTGCTTCCGCGTCGAAACTGACACCGGCTTCTTCGACTACTGCTTCCGCGTCAAGGTCGACACCAGCTTCCACATTGAAACCAACACCAGCTTCCACATCGAAACCAACACCAGCTTCCACATTGAAACCAACACCAGCTTCCACATTGAAACCAACACCAGCTTCCAAATTGAAACCAACACCAGCTTCCGCGTCGAGGCCAACACCAGCTTCCATATTGAAGACGACACCAGCTTCCGCGTCGACGCCGACACCAGCTTCCATATTGAAGACGACACCAGCTTCCGCGTCGACGCCGACACCAGCTTCCATATTGAAGACGACACCAGCTTCCGCGTCGACGCCGACACCAGCTTCCGCGTCGACGCCGACACCAGCTTCCAAATTGAAGCCTACACCAGCTTCCGCGTCAAGGCCAATATTAGATTCCACATTGAAGCCGACACCAGCTTCCACATTGAAACCAACACCAGCTTCCGCGTCGAGGCCAACATCAGCTTCCACATTGAAGCCGACACCAGCTTCCACATTGAAGCCGACACCAGCTTCCACATTGAAGCCTACACCAGCTTCCGCGTCAAGGCCAATATTAGATTCCACATTGAAGCCGACACCAGCTTCCACATTGAAGCCGACACCAGCTTCCACATTGAAGCCTACACCAGCTTCCGCGTCAAGGCCAACACCAGCTTCCACATTGAAGCTGACACCAGCTTCCACATTGAAGCCTACACCAGCTTCCGCGTCAAGGCCAACACCAGCTTCCACATTGAAGCCGACACCAGCTTCCACATTGAAGCCTACACCAGCTTCCGCGTCAAGGCCAACACCAGCTTCCACATTGAAGCCGACACCAGCTTCCACATTGAAGCCTACACCAGCTTCCGCGTCAAGGCCAACACCAGCTTCCACATTGAAGCCGACACCAGCTTCCACATTAAAGCCGACACCAGCTTCTACACTGAAGCCGACACCTGCTTCCAAATTAAAGCCGACATCAGTTTCAGCGTCGAGGCCGACACCAGCTTTAGTGTCAAGGCCAACACCAGCTTCCGCTTCGAGGTCGACACCAGTTTCAGCGTCGGGGACGACACCAGCTTCCACATTGAAGCCGACGTCAGCTTCCACATTGAAGCCGACGTCAGCTTCCGCGTCGAGGCCGACACCAGCTTACAAATTAAAGCCGACATCAGTTACAGCGTCAAGACCGACGCCAGCTTCCACACTGAAGCCGACTCAAGCTTCAGCGTCGAGGCAGACACCAGCTATAGCGTCAAGGCCAACACTAGCTTCCGCGTTGAGGCCGACACCAGTTTCAGCGTCGGGGCCGACACCAGCTTCCACATTGAAGCCGACGTCAGCTTCCGCGTCGAGGTCGACACCAGCTTCCGCGTCGAGGACGACACCAGCTTCCGCGTCGAGGCCGACACCAGCTTCCACGTTAAAGCCGACACCAGCTTCCGCGTCGAGGACGACACCAGCTTCCGCGTCGAGGACGACACCAGCTTCCGCATCGAATCAATCGCAGTCCAGTTGTACTTCAACTAGGGAAAATTGTTGCCTAAAACGAAAATTACAAAATCCGCACCAAGCTCCATTTCCAAAACGTGCTGCATATTCGGCTTCTTTGATTTCATCCGAACAAACCTCGGATCCTTCACCGTCAAAGTCAAAAACATCTTCATCGCAGTATTCGAATCCCACTACCGAGTCGGAACAAGCAGAAAATTCAACGCCAAATTCAAAAAATCCTTCGCGTCGGACACCAATTTCAAATGAGGATCAACAAGCAGCTTCCAGCGCAGAGCAGCAAGCAGCAGCTCAGCCGCAGGTCGACGCCTCAATGCAATGCGGACCATGGCGACCCCGGCAACAACATTTCATGCACTTTTCGCGATTTGGCCAACAGCCAACGGATAATCAATGGCATCGGCGGTGGGGAAATTATTGGCATTGGCCGCCTCGCTATCGTTGGCCGGGTCCTTACTAGATTCTTTATGCCTTCAGAATTTAGACGTGTCGCAATTTAGTCAAATGATTTGTTAAATACTTGTATCTCGACAGTAAATACGAGCTAGACTTACTTGTCTTCCTTTTCACGTATTTTTTGGTTTATTCTTCCTGTGCAAAAAAATGTAAATAGTCGAACGTGCTTTTAATCGGCAGGTTTATTTTGTATCTTAAAAATTTGATGCTCATATTTTATATACCTGCTTTACAATCAATTTAGTCTGTTTTCCTAGATTTTTCAATTTTTTATATTAATATCATATCAGCCTACATTTCAAACTACTTGTTCGTCCTATCAAATCGTTTTGAACAGTTTTTTTAAAGGCATGCTTTCTTTCAATCAAATATGCTTTTATTTCTATGAAAGTTTCAACTTGGAGTCAGTGCTAATTACAATGGCTTTTATGTTTTTGTGCCCTTTAGCCTTGTATTAATGAAACATGTTAACTCTGCTAATAGTTTTAGAACGTTCTTGTGCTTTAACAACCAAAATTAATAACTTCGTTCAAATATTGTTTTTATATTAAAAATCTTAAATAGTCTACTTTATTTGCTAGTGACAAACCCGAGTGAGATTTGGGTGAGCAACAGAGAGTGAGACTTGAGTGAACAACAGAGAGTGAGACTTGAGTAAGCAACAGAGAGTGAGACTTGGGTGAGCAACAGAGAGTGAGACTTGGGTGAGCAACAGAGAGTGAGACTTGGGTGAGAAACAGAGTGAGACTTTAGTGAGCAACAGAGAGTGAGACTTGGGTGAGCAACAGAGAGTGAGACTTGGGTGAGAAACAGAGTGAGACTTTAGTGAGCAACAGAGAGAGACTTGAGTGAGCAACAGAGAGTGAGACTTGGGTGAGCAACAGAGAGTGAGACTTGGGTGAGAAACAGAGTGAGACTTTAGTGAGCAACAGAGAGTGAGACTTGGGTGAGCAACAGAGAGTGAGACTTGGGTGAGAAACAGAGTGAGACTTTAGTGAGCAACAGAGAGTGAGACTTGGGTGAGCAACAGAGAGTGAGACTTGGGTGAGAAACAGAGTGAGACTTTAGTGAGCAACAGAGAGAGACTTGAGTGAGCAACAGAGAGTGAGACTTGGGTGAGAAACAGTGAGTGAGACTTGAGTGAACAACAGAGAGTGAGACTTGAGTGAGCAACAGAGTGAGACTTGAGTGAGAAACAGAGTGAGACTTGAGTGAGAAACAGACAGTGAGACTTGAGTGAGAAACAGAGTGAGACTTGAGTGAGAAACAGACAGTGAGACTTGAGTGAGCAACAGAGTGAGACTTGAGTGAGCAACAGACAGTGAGACTTGAGTGAGAAACAGAGTGAGACTTGAGTGAGAAACAGACAGTGAGACTTGAGTGAGAAACAGAGTGAGACTTGAGTGAGAAACAGACAGTGAGACTTAAGTGAGCAACAGAGTGAGACTTGGGTGAGCAACAGAGTGAGACTTGAGTGAGCAACAGAGTGAGACTTGGGTGAGCAACAGAGAGTGAGACTTGGGTGAGCAACAGAGTGAGACTTGAGTGAGCAACAGTTTAGATCTACTTAAACGAATAATTGTTATGCTTTATTTCATTGACAACTTCTTAAATAATGTTTTCAGGCCACATGCACTCGCGTGTCAGTTTGTTAATCGGCCGTTTCTAAGAATCGCCATCAAGCAAAGGCCAAGTGTTATAAACCGATTCAAGTCCCTATTCCAATAGTCATGAACAAAAGCTCTGAGGCGGAAGCCACAATGCTAGATTTAATGCCGAGCGCTTGCGAAGCGGAATTGCAGAATCTAATGTATCACATTGATCAGATGATTCAAAGCAAACGGGCCGAATGGGAACGCGAGTTGCAAACTGTTCAAACTCGGCTGGCTAGCAAAGAACGCGAGTGCGCCCTACTTCGCTCCGACCTTGGCGAGCAGTCCAAAGAGTTGGAAAGCCTTCGCCGACGCCTTTCTGACAGCGGTCGAAGCTCCGGAGAGCAAGTGGGTTTTAAGCCTGACTGATGCTTGAATTTGCTCGCGTTTACTTCTTGGCAAACTTTCACTTCAGCGTCAGCACTTTGTTATAACATAGGTTGTGACAGGGCGTTAAAATTAACATTTCTATGGCGCCAAAAACAAAATAAAGCATTAGGCCGTAAGCGCCACAAACAGCGTAGGATTTGGCGCCCACAAAGCGTAGCATTAGGCGCCACAAACAGAGTAGCATTAGGCGCCACAAACAGCGTAGGATTAGGCGCCACAAACAGCGTAGCATTAGGCGCCACAAACAGCGTAGGATTAGGCGCCCACAAAGCGTAGCATTAGGCGCCACAAACAGAGTAGCATTAGGCGCCACAAACAGCGTAGGATTAGGCGCCACAAACAGCGTAGCATTAGGCGCCACAAACAGCGTAGGATTAGGCGCCCACAAAGCGTAGCATTAGGCGCCACAAACAGAGTAGCATTAGGCGCCACAAACAGCGTAGGAATAGGCGCCACAAACAGCGTAGGATTAGGCGCCC
The DNA here is from genome assembly GCA_002269645.1 of Macrostomum lignano. Taxonomy (NCBI): domain Eukaryota; kingdom Metazoa; phylum Platyhelminthes; family Macrostomidae; genus Macrostomum; species Macrostomum lignano. The sequence continues at coordinate 145,682 of NIVC01002378.1, forward strand.
ACAAACAGCGTAGGATTAGGCGCCACAAACAGCGTAGCATTAGGCGCCACAAACAGCGTAGCATTAGGCGCCACAAACAACAACCTAGCATTAGGCGCCAGAAACAACAGCCTAGCATTAAGCGGCACAAAAATATCTGGAAAATTTCGCCTCTAATTGACGCAATGTTTTGTGCATAAAAATGTGTTGAAATACTAACAATCCGAAATTATGACAGAATTAATATTCTATCTTAATTCAGGTTCAAGCCCTGCACAAAGAGCTCCTAGCCTTAGGCAAACAGCACGAACGACTGTGCAGAAATCATCGCAAACAGGAGCAGCAATTACAAAAAGAGGCCGCTGCGGCTAAGGCTCAACTGCAGACTGAGACCGCCTCACTCGGCCAGCAATTGGCCGACTCGGCGGCCGAGAAACAGCGACTGCAGTGGGAACTGGCCGAGGTGCGGGCTCAGCGCGACGGTTCGGACGAGAAACTGCAATTGATGCAGGACCAATCGGCCGCCTATGCCGACCAGCTGGAGAAGCGGAAACGACTGTCTGAGCAGGCTGAGGCCGCCCTGAAGCGGACGATTGAGCAGCTGGAGCATCAGCTGGAGAAGTCGAAGGATCAGCTTGAAAGTCAAGTAAATATTTATACTTATTAAATGGGTCTTCTATGTCTTGACCTGATTGCCTTGCCTTACCACATTCCCGCGTTTTGAAATTTGGTGCTCGAATTCAGATCCTCAGTTGCTGGGCCAGCCTCCCAGATCCTCAGTTGCTGGGCCAGCCTCCCAGAGTGTCAGTTACTGGGCCAGCCTCCCAGAGTGTCAGTTGCTGGGCCAGCCTCCCAGAGTGTCAGTTACTGGGCCAGCCTCTCAGATCCTCAGTTGCTGAGCCACCCTCCCAGATCCCTAGATCCTCAAAATTGCTGGGCCAACCTCCCAGATCCTCAGTAGCTGGGCCTTCCTTCCAGATCCTCAGTAGCTGGGCCTTTCTTCCAGATCCTCAGTAGCTGGGCCATCCTTCCAGATCCTCAGTAGCTGGGCCTTCCTTCCAGATCCTCAGTTGCTGAGCCACCTCCCAGATCCTCAGTTGCTGAGCCACCCTCCCAGATCCCTAGATCCTCAGAATTGCTGGGCCAACCTCCCAGATCCTCAGTAGCTGGGCCTTCCTTCCAGATCCTCAGTTGCTGGGCCGCCACCCATTCCTATCATTCGCAGTCCTCATCTGCAGCCAAGCTGAAGTCTCGCTTAGCCGAAAGCTCGGCCGCTTGTTGCGAATTGACCGAGGAAAAAGAGCGCTTAGAATCGGAGCTGCAATCGGCGCGCAAGTCCACTCAACGGGCCGAGGTGGAAGCCTCCCGACTGGCCATGGAGCTGCGGGCCAGGGAGGCCGAACTTCGCGAATTGCATAGGTTAGAACTGAGCATTGCGAGTCGCTTTGGTTGCCCTTTCTTAGTATTTTCGACTCTAAAAATTGTACACAAAAATGACGGTCCATGCGCATCGAAGCTACTGAAATTTGACTGCGAATGTTGCTCAGTAGTATCTTCAATGTTTTTCAGTGCAAATTATCAAAATCCCGATGTTATTGTGATAAATTTTAACTAAGAGCGTACTTTTGTTAGTAGTATAGTATCTTGCAGCATTAATAGAAATTTTTACGCACAAAATTAATCAATAAAATTAAGCAAACTCTACTTACAGTAGTAAAGTAAACGTTTTTCTCAAATACGTTGTCAAATGCACAGCAGCGCCTGGGACAAAGTGTCGGCCAATCCGGACATCTGCCGAGGCGATCGCGGCTGCCAGACTGAGCTGACGAGCTCAGAGCTCGGTCGACTAGCCGACGAATTGGACTCGTTGCGATCGCGAGTTCGCGACCTCGCCCAGCGGGAGCGACAAACTGCCGAAGAGGCCGACACCGCCCGCGCCGACGCCGAGGCCGAGGCCGACCAGCTAAGGCGCCAATGCCGCGAACTCGGCGCCGAATTGGAGTCGGTGCGCGCCGCCTCCACGGCCAGACGAGACGCCGACCGGGCCCAGCTTGACGGACTGCGGGAGGCGCTGGCCGGCTTGGAGGCTCAAATCTCTGGCGTGACCGCCCAGCGAGACTGCCAAGTTGACAGGCTGGCGACGGCTGAACGGCGGGCCGCCGCCGCTGCGGACGAAGTTGAAAGATGCCAGGTCTGCGGCTGCTCTCACCCATTCCTGCTCCAATCCCACACATTCCTGCTCCAATCCCACCCATTCCTGCTCCAATCCCACCCATTCCTGCTCCAATCCCACCCATTCCTGCTCCAATCCCACCCATTCCTGCTCCAATCCCACCCATTCCTTGTCCAATCTCACCCATTCCTGCTCCAATCCCACCCATTCCTGCTCCAATCCCACCCATTCCTGCTCCAATCCCACCCATTCCTGCTCCAATCCCACCCATTCCTGCTCCAATCTCACCCATTCCTGCTCCAATCCCACCCATTCCTTGTCCAATCTCACCCATTCCTGCTCCAATCCCACCCATTCCTTGTCCAATCTCACCCATTCCTGCTCCAATCCCACCCATTCCTGCTCCAATCCCACCCATTCCTGCTCCAATCCCACCCATTCCTTGTCCAATCTCACCCATTCCTGCTCCAATCCCACTCATTCCATTCCTTGTCCAATCTCACCTATTGTCCAATCTCACCCTTCTTCGTTCAGTCTCATCCTGCTGGACTAATTCTGAATGAGGAAGAATGGGTCTAATCTCATCCACACTTCGTCCAGTCAGACCTATTCCTGATCCAATCTCATCGCCACCCATTCTTTTCTTCGAATATCATACTTCACTCTATTCTCACTCCGTGTTTTCCACTATTCTCACCCAATCAAGTTTCACTTAATCTATGTATCTCCAATCTCACCTGTTCCTCACCGTCACCAACTGTTTTAACACTCCAGGTTGAGCTAGGCGCCGTAACAGCTCAATTAGAAGCGCTTCGCTTAGAGAACTCTCAACTCCGCTCCGGTCGTTGCATCGGCGCCTCCGCCACCGCCACCAGCGGCTTGGAGGTGCAGCGTCAGGACTGGCAGTCGGAGCGCCGCAGCCTACTACAGCGGCTGGCCGCCGCCGAGGCCAGAGCCGACCGAGCCGAATCGGAGAACCGGATGCTGTCCAGCCTAATTGGCGACGATACCGACTTCGAAGACTATTACGACGATCGTCGGAACGCTACAGACGCTAAGGAGTCAGTTGTTCGACGAATCGATGGTCACGTGACCGAGTTGAAACGTCAAACCGACCTAGTATTGAGCGAGGCTACTCAGCATAGTCGAACTAGACAGCAGCTGGCTTTGCCTTCGGCCACTCTGTCAACTGACGCCGCCGCTGTCGCATCGACTCCTCTAGCTAGTGGGCATCCTCTGCCGCAGATGAGAAAGCTAGTTTTCTCATAGTAGATTTATCCTAGGATAAAAATGTATTTTACTACTACTTTGACTACTGTAAGTAGCGCACCGAGTTTATGGTCAGAGTTTTTTTGTATATAGATAGGGTTTTTCTTGGTTTTGTCGTAAAATTCGGCAGTTATTTGCACACGATATGCCCAGCAGTTAGTAGGCTATAAGCGGCAATTTTTTATTTAGGTTGCATCTAAGATAGCGATTGGCCTAGCTAGTGTCATTCGAATCCAAATGCTTTGCCGTGAATTCCCTAAGTTCACAAAAAATTTGTAATGTTTTTAGCTTGTAATTCTGTGCACATGTGTGCGTGCATTGTCTGCTAAAACTTTCTCAAATTAAACAATTTAAAACGAATTTTTGTTATAATCATTCCTATAATTTTGCATTCATTTAGCTAACTATATTTGTTTATCTTTTTCGATTGTATAAACCTCTATTCCTGTATTACTGTAATGTGCTTTGTATCACTTAACACCCATATAGAGATGTTATTAATTTGCACCTTATAAGTCTGTACCGGCTATGCTCAAAATTTTGTGATGTTTACTTTTTATTTTATGTGTAGTTAATTGGTAGCAACTAATTATTATTGTAAATATTGCTTTATACATTGTAATATATGTCTGCGCGAGAAACAGGTCGGAATTCGCTCAACTTCTTAGCTTTTTATTATGCAATCAAAGTTTTATTTTTACTGTTTAGTCTCAATTTTCTGTTGGCTAGATACAGTAACTTTTGCAATTACCACATGAGCAATAAACCATCGGAGCAATACCCCATGAGCCATTAACCATCGGAGCAATTCCCCCTGAGCCATTAACCATCGGAGCAATTCCCCCTGAGCCATTAACCATCGGAGCAATTCCCCACGAGTAATTAACCATCGGAGCAATTCCCCATGAGCCATTAACCATCGGAGCAATTCCCCACGAGTAATTAACCATCGGAGCAATACCCCATGAGCCATTAACCATCGGAGCAATTCCCCCTGAGCCATTAACCATCGGAGCAATTCCCCCTGAGCCATTAACCATCGGAGCAATTCCCCCTGAGCCATTAACCATCGGAGCAATTCCCCATGAGCCATTAACCATCGGAGCAATTCCCCCTGAGCCATTAACCATAGGAGCAATTCCCCCTGAGCCATTAACCATCGGAGCAATTCCCCCTGAGCCATTAACCATAGGAGCAATTCCCCCTGAGCCATTAACCATAGGAGCAATTCCCCCTGAGCCATTAACCATCGGAGCAATTCCCCATGAGCCATTAACTATCGGAGCAATTCCCCATGAGCAATAAACCATCGGAGCAATTCCCCCTGAGCCATTAACCATCGGAGCAATTCCCCTGAGCCATTAACCATCGGAGCAATTCCCCCCGAACCATTAACCATCGGAGCAATTCCCCACGAGTAATTAACTATCGGAGCAATACCCCATGATTCATTAACCATCGGAGCAATTCCCCATGATTCATTAACCATCGGAGCAATACCCCATGAGTAATTAACCATCGGAGCAATACCCCATGATTCATTAACCATCGGAGCAATTCCCCATGATTCATTAACCATCGGAGCAATACCCCATGAGTAATTAACCATCGGAGCAATTCCCCATGAATCATTAACCATCGGAGCAATACCCTATGAGTAATTAACCATCGGAGCAATTCCCCACGAGTAATTAACTATCGGAGCAATACCCCATGAGTAATTAACCATCGGAGCAATTCCCCATGAGTCATTAACCATGGGAGCAATACCCCATGAGTAATTAACCATCGGAGCAATTCCCCATGAGTCATTAACCATCGGAGCAATTCCCTATGAGTAATTAACCATTGGAGCAATTCCCCATGATTAATTAACCATCGGAGCAATTCCCCATGAGTAATTAACCATTGGAGCAATTCCCCATGATTAATTAACCATCGGAGCAATTCCCCATGAGTAATTAACCATTGGAGCAATTCCCCATGAGTCATTAACCATTGGAGCAATTCCCCATGAGTAATTAACCATCGGAGCAATTCCCCATGAGTAATTAACCATTGGAGCAATTCCCCATGAGTAATTAACCATTGGAGCAATTCCCCACGAGTAATTAACTATCGGAGCAATTCCCCATGATTCATTAACCATCGGAGCAATTCCCCATGATTCATTAACCATCGGAGAAATACCCCATGATTCATTAACCATCGGAGCAATTTCCCATGAGTCATTAACCATCGGAGCAATACCCCATGAGTAATTAACCATCGGAGCAATTCCCCATGAGTCATTAACCATCGGAGCAATACCCTATGAGTAATTAACCATCGGAGCAATACCCCATGATTCATTAACCATCGGAGCAATTCCCCATGATTCATTAACCATCGGAGCAATACCCCATGAGTAATTAACCATCGAAGCAATTCCCCATGAGTCATTAACCATCGGAGCAATACCCCATGAGTCATTAACCATCGGAGCAATTCCCTATGAGTCATTAACCATCGGAGCAATTCCCCATGAGTCATTAACCATCAGAGCAATTCCCTATGACCCTGTTAAGACAAAAACGCACAAGTGAAGCTTACCAGTTACATACAAAGTTTAGTCTAGTATTCAATGATAAACAATACTCTACAAAACTCAATACTAGCAATTTGGATATTCATTCGGATCAATCCATCAATAAATCAATATTTCTGTCACTCAATTGCTTGAATAGCTTTGCCCGCCAAGGCCGGCGCTTGCTGCTTGCTACTGGCAGCAACAGGTCACAGCTGCTGCAACAGCATCAGCGTCGTCTACTGTCATCAGATCCCAGCTGGTTGAACACCCTGCTGACAGTCTGCCTGTCGCCTGAACACTGGCATATTCGCTGTCTGTCCGGCTGTTTCTCATTCGGCTCGGACAGTCTCGGCCTGTCCTGGTGCTCCAGCATCGCTCTGGGCACTGTTGCCATACGCACTGCGGCAGCTGTTGCGCCGCCCGCACTGGCCAGAGCTCTGACTAGGCAGCCTTGGTTTCGATACGAATTGAAACAGAAAGCTAGGGAATGCGACCAGCGTTTGACGCTGTTGGCCGCTTACGAGGCTAGAAGAAGGTGATGCAATCTTAGTTTATCTGTGTCCTGTTATCTCTATTCATGTGTACATAACAGGCCATTGTCTCTCATAGGTCAGTACATACCAGACCCTTGTCACTCCTAGGTTAGTACACAAGAGACTCTTGTCACTCCTTGGTAAATTACATTACAGACCCTTGTCACTCCTTGGTAAATACATTACAGACCCTTGTCACTCCTTGGTAAATTACATTACAGACCCTTGTCACTCCTAGGTTAGTACACAAGATACCCTAATTTGTCACTACTTATTCAGTACATACCAGACCCTTGTCACTCCTTGGTTAGTACACAAGAGACCCTTGTCACTCCTTGGTAAATTACATTACAGACCCTTGTCACTCCTTGGTTTGTACACAAGAGACCCTTGTCACTCCTTGGTAAATTACATTACAGACCCTTGTCACTCCTTGGTTTGTACTTAACAGACCCTTGTCACAATTTCTCATTTGCTTATTTTCTCGTATAGCAGACGCAAGTATATATGCAGAAGCATATATTAAAGACCCTTGATTTACATTACAGACCATGTTCACACACAAATACTATATTGACAGGAGCCTGTTCAGATGAAAGTTTTAAATCCCAAATCCTTAATCGCCAACACTCGCAGGTCCTGGAGCCTCGCCGAACGGGACTCCCACCTCAGACAGCTGCGCTCCGAATCTGTCGAACTTCGCCAATTAGCGGCCAAATTCGCAGCCCTACAGGTCGTCATCGGTTTGAGCTCGGCCGCCCTACAAGCTGGCGTGTTCGTCTGTTCTAGCGCCGCTATCCGCGCCCTGTGCGGCGCCATTCCTAGCCCGATTAACCCAGCCTGGCTCTGCCTACCAGATCCCTACTGCGCCCTGCCATTGGCCACTGTAGCCTTAAATATATTCAACTACCTGCTGCCGAATCGGGGCCTGCCTAAACAGTCAATTCCACTGCCAGCCGGTCTGCCCTCGATACCGCCCGCTGTTCTCACTGGCCTGGTAGCCGGTGCCAATGCTTTACTGTTGTACATTGGAGCTTATTACGCGCCGGCTAGCGTAGCTCTGTATTGGCTGTGCTCAGCTATGCATCAGGCTGCTCTGCTAGGCGGTTTGGCGGCGTTTCAACGATTTAAATCTACTACTAATTAGTAGCGTAGCTTAGATAGAATTGCATTTTTTTGCATATTGGATTTGTAGCTTTTATTAAGTACATACTGTCATTGTTGATGATTTTGATGGAGCAGCTCCTCGTTGATCTACTAAATTTATGTATTTTGTGTTTGTACTTTTTATGCATAGCTAATCTGTAATAACTTATTAAGACTTTATCTACAGATTTATTGTATAATCTATCGAAATTTCAGCCTACTTGGTCCGCATCTACCTACTTATATTAACAGCAGAGAAGTGATAAAATACGCATAAGTTTCGAAAGTTTAGATTTTGTTTTCAAAAGCGAAAAAAGTTAACAATAATGCCTACTGCCGTGACTAGCGGATCCAAGGCGACTAGTGTAAGTTTTACAACATTATCACTGTCTCTGTCTGTCTGTCTGTCTGTCTGTCTGTCTGTCTGTCTGTCTGTCTGTCTGTCTGTCTGGTCATTGTCTGTCTGTCTGTCTGTCTGTCTGTCTGTCTGGTCATTGTCTGTCTGTCTGTCTGGTCATTGTCTGTCTGTCCGTCTGTCTGGTCATTGTCTGTATGTCTGTCTGTCTGTCTGGTCATTGTCTGTCTGTCTGTCCGTCTGTCTCTGTCTGCCCTTTACCCAGTTGAAATCTCTAGTGTAGGCACGCAGTCCTACCCAAGCCAAATCCTTCCATCCACGCCACCGCCAGTGGTCGAAGATGTTCCCGGAGGTCAGCAGCTCGGAGAAGTCGGCCACCTTTGTCAAGAAGCTATTCGCCGTTGCCCTGTCCAACGTGCTGTACCTGCGCGGCATCTTCCCAGAGGCCGGCTTCATCGAGCGCAACCTGGAGGGCATCCGGCTGAAAATTATCCGTGACGACTCGCCCTGCCCCGGCTGCGAGAAAGTCTGCTACTGGGTCCGGGGCTGCTTCGACGCTTTGGATAAGAAATACGTGAGCTGGCTTGCTGTGTCGCTAGCTAGCTAGCGCCTCAGTTCCCGTGAATTTCCTGGAATGAAAAAGCCCTTAATAAGTCATGCCCATTCCGCTGTCCCCCTGTGAGCACTCACACGGATACGTACGCTAGCATACACATTGTCGCTAAGCCCTCTGTGTCTTGTGGTTTAGCCCTCATTTACGTGAATTGCACCACAAACCATAATTTCCGTGAACAGTAAGAGTCAGACACAATACCACCCCCTTACTCACCTCAAGGATTGTACCTAAATCATTTATGTGCCGTTAATTGCTTCTTAAAAAGCAACAAATACGGCCATAAAAACCATAAAAAACCGTCTCCAAAAACATGAGATCATCGCCTCCTAAAACCTGTGAAAATCTGTCCCCAAGCCTATGAGAATCCGCCCCCAAAACCCAGAAAAATCGACCCCTAAAACCTATGAGAATCCGCCCCCAAAACCCACCCACAAGAAGCCACCCCAAAAACCTAGAAAAATCAGCTCCCCAAAATCCCACAAAAATTCGCCCTAAAAATCCCACAAGAATTCGCCCCAAAATCCCACAAGAACCCGCCTCCAAACTCACAAGAATCCGCTCCCCGAAACCCACAAGAATCCGCCCCAAAACAATAATCCGCCCCAAAACACACAAGAATCCGCTCCAAAACCCACAAGAATCCGCCCCCAAACTCACAAGAATCCGCTCCCCGAAACCCACAAGAATCCGCCCCAAAACACACAAGAATCCGCCCCCAAACTCACAAGAATCCGCTCCCCAAAACCCACAAAGCTCCGCCCCAAAACCCACAAGAATCCGCCCCAAAACCCACAAGAATCCGCTCCAAAACCCACCAGAATCCGCCCCAAAACCCACAAGAATCCGCTCCAAAACCCACCAAAATTCGCACCCAAAGCCCACAAAAATCCACTTCCAAAACCCGCAAAAATCCGGCTCCAAACCCACGAGAACCACTACCATTCATTGTCCTACAATTTGTTACTTCTATTCACAACTAAAAATACTGTTGCATTATATTTTTCAGCTGAAGAAGGCCATGGTTGGGGTAAGTAGATATATAATGAAACGTTGAAGCAATATAGTTCTCCTATGTACGCATTTAAAGCAACGTTAAAGTACTCAAGTACTCTTCAAATGTGTTATTTTAGTTCTATAAAACCAATGAAAGCGGATCTCAGGAGGAGGTGAGATAATTCTTATTGGCTTAATGTTTCATTTGTAATGTACACGTAGGCTGCTTTTAAGTAACCACCTGTGTGATCATTCATGAATTTAATAAACAATTTTTCAGAGCCTAGTCGAGGCTTACTACTTCAAGTTCGACTACTTTATCATTGACGGAGGTCAGGACGGAATTTCTGTTAATGTACACCGCGAGGTGCCTGCGTCCAGGTGGGTCATGCGCTGCTGTTGCTGTTGTTTTTATTGATTTCGTGAGCTTCTGGATTGGTGCGTAAAAGGAAGATGCGATAAAGGTGCGATACCCAGTTGCTGGATCCTCAGATCCAAAGATCCTCAGTTGCTGGGCCAGCCTCCCAGATCCTCAGTTGCTGGGCCATCCCACAACCAGATCCTCAGTCGCTAGGCCAGTCTCCCATATCCTCAGTTGCTGGGCCAGCCTCCCAGATCCTCAGTTGCTGGGCCAGCCTCCCAGATCCTCAGTTGCTGGGCCAGCCCCCCAGATCCTCAGTTGCTGGGCCACAAGCCTCCCAGATCCTCAGTCGCTAGGCCAGTCTCCCATATCCTCAGTTGCTGGGCCAGCCTCCCAGATCCTCAGTTGCTGGGCCAGCCTCCCAGATCCTCAGTTGCTGGGCCAGCCCCCCAGAGTGTCAGTTGCTGGGCCAGCCCCCCAGATCCTCAGTTGCTGGGCCAGCCTCCCACATCCTCAGTTGCTGGGCCAGCCTCCCAGATCCTCAGTTGCTGGGCCAGCCTCCCAGATCCTCAGTTGCTGGGCCAGCCTCCCAGATCCTCAGTTGCTGGGCCAGCCTCCCAGATCCTCAGTTGCTGGGCCAGCCTCCCCAGCTTACTTGGCATTAAACCACGCGGCCTGTGTTACAAGGATTCGCCGAATAACCTGTCGCCCATGCGCACTTATCCGCTTATTGCAGTTCCGGAATGGACGCCATGTCGCAGGACATGTTCGCCAGCTGCGATCTGAGCAGCAGCCAAGAACAGCTGCAGCAACAGCAGCAGCGCAAACGCCAGCAGCAGACTGCTCCTCCCGGCGTCACGTCGCACGAGGCCATTCGCGATGCGACAATCAGACTTCTGCGGACCATTATCATGGCTTCTCAGACCGTCGCCCCACTGACCGACAATGTGGTGATGAAGATGAGGCTGTTCTACAATGAAAACAGTGAGTGTCTGTCTATCTATCTATCTATCTATCTATCTATCTATCTATCTATCTATCTATCTATCCATATGTCTATCTTTCTATCCATCTATCTATCTATCTTTCTATCCATCTATCTATCTATCTATCTATCTATCTATCTATCTATCTGTCTATCTATCTGTAATGACTTGAAAGTGAGTCTTGGAGTTTAGTTCAAAGCTCTGCCTGGGAGCGGATCCCGTGAGCAGGCAGGCAGTCAGTACAAAAGTGGAGAGACTGAGGGGGTCGTGTTTACCGTTATATTTCTGGGCTCTGGGGCCCGAACCGTATAGGCGTTCTGTGGCACGAACACAAACGTACAGGAGATATGTAGCATGAAGCAATGGGGAGCGTGCAGTGGGTGACTCGGGTGAGTCAGTGAGGGGAGCAATCGGTGCTGCTTAGTCAGTGGGAGAACGCATACTGGGCCTGCTGCGGAGGGTCCGCAGCCCAGGCCAGGACACTATCTATCTATCTATCTATCTATCTATCCATATATCTATCTATCTATCTATCTATCTATCTATCTATCTATCTATCTATCTATCTATCTATCTATCTATCTATCTATCTATCTATCCATCTATCTATCTATCTATCCATATATCTATCTATCTATCTATCCATATATCTATCTATCTATCTATCCATATATCTATCTATCTATCTATCTATCTATCTATCTATCCATCTATCTATCTATCTATCTATCTATCTATCTATCCATATATCTATCTATCTATCTATCTATCTATCTATCTATCCATCTATCTATCTATCTATCCATATATCTATCTATCTATCTATCCATATATCTATCTATCTATCTATCCATATATCTATCTATCTATCTATCTATCTATCTATCTATCTATCTATCTATCTATCTATCTATCTATCTATCTATATATATATCTATCTATCTATTCATCTATCCATATATCTATCTATCTATCTATCTATCTATCTATCTATCTATCTATCTATCTATCTATCTATCTATCTATCTATCTATTTATCTATCTATCTATCTATCTATCTATCTATCTATCTATCTATCTATCTATTCATCTATCCATATATCTATCTATCTATCTATCTATCTATCTATCTATCTATCTATCTATTTATCTATCTATCTATCTATACCCAGCCCCAGATGAATACGAGCCGCCCGGCTTCCGCGCTGACCCGGACAGCCCAGCCCGCCTGCCCGAGGAGGAGATCGAGTTGCGGCTTGGCGACGTGTTCACCGTGAGTTCGCAGTTTAATTTGGCTGTCGGGATTTTGAATTTTCCCTGCCGTATTATTCTTGTCGCGCAAGTTTTAACCGTATCAGTACTCCATTTCTCTTTTCAGAAATTTAATGGGTATGTACAATATTGGCTCATTTTTCATAGCAATGATTTTTGGAGGTTGCTTTACCTTTATTTGGGTTGCTATGCTATTAGATTTGGTTGTTTATATTTTTGTTTACTGCTGAATTTTTCTATGTTGTTTTTTTCTGTTATTGAAAATTATTTAATTTATACCCTCACCTCTGTTTCATTGTTCTGCTTGCTTGTTTTTGACTCCTAATATGTCCGCCTGTCTATCAGTCAGTCTGTCTTTCTGTCTGTCTTTCTGTCTTTGTCTGTCTGTCTGTCTGTCTGTCTGTCTGTCTGTCTGTCTGTCTGTCTGTCTGTCTGTCTGTCTGTCTGTCTGTCTGTCTGTCTGTCTGTCTTTCTGTCTATCTGCCTGTCTGTCAGGTCCGTTTATCGCAGTGATTATTGTTTTTGACCGGCAGTTGTCGATCAGTGCCATCATTCTAATATCATTCGCCATCACTCATTCCCCAGCTTCCACATGATGCTGTCAACCGGTCGGGATTATTTCCGCGATTCGGCTAGCAACAAGTCCAACTCTAAGCGCCAGCAGCAGGGCAAGAAGGCCAGGCCAAATAAACAACTGACGCCCGCTTCTGGGGCCGCCGCTGCCGCGGTTTCGCCGTCTGAAGTGTCCGAACTATCGGACGCTAATAACAACAATTTAAGCGGATCAGCTGTTGCCGATAATGAAGAGGCTGGCGACATCGGCGATGATGAAGAAGAGGAGCTGTCGGTTCGCTGTCCGTGCGAGCGGGACGCCGACATGGGCATCATGATCCGCTGCGAGGCCTGCGAACTGTGGCAGCATGCAGTCTGCTTTGGCATCCTGCGGGAGAGCGAAGCACCCCCTGTGCACTATTGCGATGTCTGCATTGGTAAGCGGGTGTTTTTGTTTAGACGGGTATCCTTACGGACTAAGGTGTTTTCTGTTCAAATGCATACCAGTGTCTGTTTTGTACTTTGTTCGCTTCAATGTATTTTTGCTCGGATACGCGGTATGTCTCTTTGTTCCGGTATGTCTCTTTGTTCCGGTATGTGTCTTTGTTCCGGTATGTGTCTTTGTTCCTGTATGTCTTTATTCCAGTATGTCTTTATTCAGATATGTGTTTGTTACAGTATGTGTCTTTGTTCTAGTATGTGTGTTTGTTCCGGTATGTGTCTTTGTTCCAGTATGTCTTTATTCCAGTATGTCTTTGTTCCAGTATGTCTTTATTCAGGTATGTGTCTTTGTTCCAGTGTGTCTTTTTTCGGCATGTGTCTTTATTCAGGTATGTGTCTTTGTTCTGGTTAGTTTTTTTTCGGCATGTATCTTAATTCAGGTATGTGTCTGTTCCGGTATGTGTGCATGTTCAAATACGATAGTATGCCTTTGTGCCGGTATGTCTTTGTTTAGGTACGTTTCTTATTTTTTTCAGGCATATTTTAGAATGGTCAGGCATTCATATCTCTATCTATCGACCTGAGCACTTGTGCAAACACTTGTTACCGCCTTCCCACTCTCTCCGCTCTGCAGAGTCGAAATTTCTCTGCGAAACCGGCAATCTGGCCGACAATTCGCACGACCAGCTGCTGCAGCGAATGCGCGCCCCTGTCGAACGGCGCTCATTCTGTCTGGTCCGCGCCGCGCTCAACGCCCTACTGGAACTCAACGATCCCGTGACACCCGGCCGCCTGTCCGAGCGCCTGTCTGTGCCCGTCCAATCGGCCGGCAGTCTGATTAAAAAGCTAGTCGAACTTGGCGCCCTAGCGGCGCCATCAGCCGGCGCCGGCGCCAGCGATTACGTCATCGATCGGGTTCTGTTGCGGCGCCAGTTGCTGCCGAAATTTTTCGGTCGCGCCTGCCGCAGCGGAGGCGCCGGCGGCGTTGAGGAAAGCTCGTCGAAAGCCAGTGCCGATTCGAATGCCGAAGTCGCCATGGAGGATCAGCGGAAGAAGCAACCGGAAGCCGGTCAAACGGCCGGTGGTCGCAAGCGTCCCGGACGTCCGCCTGGTAAGCGCGGAGCCGGCGCCGGTACGACGCCAAAATCGAGGCGCGCCGGTGGCGCCAGCAGCAAACGAGGCCGCTACGGCAGCGTTGTTAATACGCCACTGAAAATCTGAGCAGAATTGGCTGAGAAACAAATTGTTAAAAAAGCAAATATTACTTTATCATTTTTGTTGGTTTATCTTTTTTTGCCAATTCGGCAACTCGCTCGTTTCTTCACTTTTAATGTTTTTTTTTCCAATCCAGTTGTTTCTTTCATTGTTGTCGTTTTCTTTTTATTTTTTTGCAGCTAAAAGTTCAATAAGATTGCATTTTTCTATACTTTCTACTTTAGTAGTCTTACTATATTCAGTAATATATTAAGAGGTTTGTTAGCATTTTTCTCTAGAATCACTCAAATCGCACGTATTTTCAAAACGGCTTTTTTTGAAACCGTTTTACAAACAGTTTTTGCTTAGATAAAAATATCGGGCTTTTATTGCCACGGGTGCTCAATTTAGTTTAATAATAATCGCGCTATTTCTGGTCTCGTTTCAGTTTGTTTCCAGTTTCCTGTTTTTACTATATATTACCATTTTTATATTGCCGCGCAATTTTCCTTCGCCATCTGCTTGTAGCCGGCATTTTATATTTATACTCAGAGTAGAATTAGAAGTCTACTGTTTATCATTAAAGTCTCACGGATATCCAGCCAATTATATATTCTAATCCTGGTTCTCTCTGTTCAGCCGAACAGTCTCTGCGCTTTGTTGGCCAGAGTGGGTTAATCGGGTTAAAGTGTTTATTTACTAGTAGTAGATTATTTATTCATTTTTTAAACTAAACCTTTGGTTAATGAGCCTCAATGGATGCTAATTTAATATCCTGACATGACTCCGCATGCTGGGAATGTCTATGGCCAAAAGCCCACTGATTCAGTGCGAAGTCAACTTGCGGGCCGAAATAAATGTGGTGATTCTATGCTAGTTGGTTAGAGGCAAGGGGGTTTTGTGCACTTTAAGCGACGGTCACAAGCGCGCGGATACGTACGCAGTTAGTCATATGCACAGGCACACACTCACAGGAGTGTACAGCGACAGCGGCCCTAACTTTTTTTATATATCGTTAGACATGTACACCTGGAGGGGTTGCACGAGCAAACCCAAGCCGAGATTACAATTTAGCTCCAAATTAATTTTACTTGCACTTGGAATCGAGCCTGGCCCGCTGGCACATCAGGACCGCCGTGCTAGTCCGCTAGGCTACCGCCCCCATTGGATGTGATTAATACGCTCATAGTATTGATATGGCCTCTGTATATCTCATCTTTTTCCTATTCTCTCTTTTCTCTCTCCTCTCCTCTCATTCCATCTCTTATCTCTTTCCTCTTGTCTTTTCCCTCTTCTCTCATTCCATCTCTCATCTTTTTCCTCTTCTGTCTTCTCTCCCCCTTTTCTCATTCCATCTCTCATATTTTTCCTCTTCTCTCTTCTCTCCCCTCTCCTCTCATTCCATCTCTTATCTCTTTCCTCTTCTCTCATTCCATCTCTCATCTTTTTCCTCTTCTCTCCCCCTTCTCTCATTTCATCTCTCATCTCTTTCCTCTCTCTCTTCTCTCCCCTCTTCTCTCATTCCATCTCTTATCTCTTTCCTCTCTTCTCTTCTCTCCCCTCTTCTCTCATTCCATCTCTCGTCTCTTTCCTCTTTCCTCTTCTCTCCCTCTTCTCTCATTCCATCTCTTATCTCTTTCCTCTTCTCTCCCCTCTTCTCTCATTCCATCTCTTATCTCTTTCCTCTTCTCTCCCCTCTTCTCTCATTCCATCTCTCATCTCTTTCCTCTTCTCTCTCCTTTCAGCTTTTCCTTTCTTATCTGGCCCGCAGCCATAAGCCATAATTAAGTGCGCGTAAGTTGAGAACTTTTCGTTTTGAAATAATTGGAATGTGGTACTCGAATAGAAAAATTAATGTAACATTTGCGAAACGATTGTATTTTATTGAACATCTCATGATCTATCAATAAAGACTTTACAATGAAATTGATTGTCACAGCGCAGCAAGAAAAGTATGGATTAGCTTTCCTATCAATACTTAAAAAGCTAATTAAAATGAAATAATTATAATCAGTTACCAGATATTCGCAGGTTGCAGGGGTAATAAGCTTAAAACGATACGCACAGGGGAGACTGGCGCGCACAAAGGATTACCGTAATTATGTATAGAGCGAGCGCCCTTAACAGGAGATTAAAAGCTGATGCTGCTATCGGTAATAAGGCTTATCACGGTGTCGCTGCTCACCATTGAAACTGGCTTGTCATCGATAATGTAATATGATGGATAGATGATGAATTTATGAGTGACAACTCCAACTTGATATATTGCACATCTCTACTACTAGTACTAAGGTTAGAAAAGCGCGGGCATTATTTACATTAGTATTATGCTGAAGCACACGCAGTTAACAGTAAAGTCTAAATGTCAGTAAAATTATATAATAGTATGCGGTATACACATTTCTGTATAACTGAGCACCATAGCGTCTGGTTATAGCGACAGGATTTCAACATTTGAGATTAGGCAGTAATAAAATAAACAGTAGTGAAGCACTACATGTATTTAATAAGGTCTTTGTTGCGAGAGGAGTTGTGTATGGATTGGCACATTGTGGATTTCTATATATATATAAGTAGGTATGACTGGCCCGCGGATGATGCACGCGATTCCTGGAAAGAAAGTGATTCTATCATATAGTTTGTTATAAAATAATAAGTAAATCTGTGATCTAAATGAAATCGATCACTTACACATGGTGGGGTATTAGATTCACATGATGGAGCTCTCAGCAGAAGCCGCAGCAACCTGGAAGATACGGTCGAGTTGCGCGAACCGAACTGAAAGCAGAAAATGTCAGACTGCATAGCAGAAAGGCAATGCTCGGAGCGGTCTGTGTATTTATACCACAGTGTAGTGCAGTCCTGGAGGACGGCAGCTCATTGGTCGGGAGTGAATTCTCTTATGGTCACGTGTCTCGAGGAGCCTTTGAAATTTGGCTGCGTGCTGTATTGTAGCGCATATAGAAGAACGCCACTCTTATCTGTGAAGCAACTCCTGGCATTTACCAGCATTGCCAGCATTTTCTTATCTCATGCTACTTAGCTATGCATAGAGAGATAAGAAATGCTTTTTGCCGATCTTGGCGAGCAGATCTATCTACCTATCTGTCTAGTTTACTTTTTTGTTTAAGTTGATTTAAAACTCCAAGCAAAACTTTTTTCCTCGGCACTGCCAACCGCAACTGTCTGGAGGGGGTGGGGAGCTGAGCAGGTTTTCCTACGCGTAGCTAGTGAACCTTGATCGCAGCGCTAGCTGCATTTATCAATCTCTTCACAAGGTCAGGTTGGCGCAGATTGAAGCGCAGCAGTCAGCAAGGCATGCCGTAGCCTCCAGTTCGAATGGGTTCATTGTACTTTCCTTGAAAGCTTAATCAGCTGGCAAGGAGCGCCAAATCAGCTGGCAAGGGGGCGCCAAATCAGCTGGCAAGGGGCGCCAAATCAACTGGCAAGTGGCGCCAAATCAACTGGCAAGGGGGGCGCCAAATCAACTGGCAAGGGGGGCGCCAAAACAACTGGCAAGGGGGGCGCCAAATCAACTGGCAAGGGGCGCCAAATCAACTGGCAAGGGGCGCCAAATCAACTGGCAAGGGGGGCGCCAAATCAACTGGCAAGGGGGCGCCAAATCAGCTGGCAAGGGGGCGCCAAATCAACTGGCAAGTGGCGCCAAATCAACTGGCAAGGGGCGCCAAATCAACTGGCAAGGGGCGCCAAATCAGCTGGCAAGGGGGCGCCGAATTAGCTGACAAGTTTTTCCAACCTAACTGAAGTGGGGGCACGACCCCCCTTTGCGCCCTCCCACCTCCCGGCTACACCCCTGAGTGAGATTGGGATGGAGGATAATTATGAGGATTTTAAATGTACGCCAACTTTAGCCACTAGAATCCTCTATTACGGTATCACATGTTTTTCAGGATTAGACATAACAATCCCCTTTAAGATGCTGTTTGCAGAACAAGGACGTTGACTGAATTTATCACTGAATTAATCAGGATTTGAAGTCTGCATCACCAATATTTAGTAAACTGTTTATTGCAGAACAACCCCGGCCCTGCCTGCTTGTTAAACATTCCGTACGATGACAGTTATGACATGTAAACAGGTGTACAGTGCATGCACATGCGTTGTGATGACTTTTTTGTGTAGTTTTCCACCAATATACTTTATTTTAAATATACATGCATTGCACAGTCATCTCTCTGAAGTATTCGAACCCAAGTAGCTGTTGAAGGCTAATTAATTGTTAATTAACCCTCTCTTGCCAACGCAAAGGGAGCTATTTGAAATGCAACTGCGATGCTTGTTCAACTGTTTCAATTTTTCAATTTACAGGAATGCGTACTGAGCTCTTCAAACTATAAATATTCTTGCATCCTCTTGCGACCTTCGGCGATATCGTCCTACAATCAGCGCTGAGCCACATACAACCGCGTTGCCTGACTGTCTAATCGTCAGACATGTGTCTTGGGGGCTGGCACTCATGGGTGTGGCCGCTCACGGACCGAGTCGAGCCTGGGGCAAGGCACAGAGCCGCAGGCTATTACACATTTGGCAAAGTGTATTGAATGTAATGCAATACGCCAGCCGCAGTATCTTATTGCTGTCAACTTCGCAGCCTTGTGTGCAATCGAAGCCAACTATAAGCCTGCGGACCCTGTATTTACTGTCGCAAGACCAGGCGTAATCAAGATACAATGCGTCGTTCTTAAGTCTAAATTACATTTAACCCCTGCCGATGTGAAATACTACCCCGGCACAGATAACAAGCTACTGCAGTTTTCTTTTTAAAATTCTTCACGTCTGTCGGACTGTCTATGCGCACCATTCGCCTGCATGCCCCTGTTAGCTTGGCTCTTAAAGCCACGATATCTGGGTATCTATAGACGGCTGCGAAGACTTGTACTGCACTGACTCATCCGCTATGTTACAGCGTGTTACAGCAGGGCACCAGTAGCGATAGCGGTCTCTCTCCTGCAGTGCATGCTTTCTAGCCTTGGCTTGCAGTTTGTCTAGCTTAAAACAGTTAGAAATGCACCGTTGCACTATAGAGAGTTGATCCAAGTGCAAACTCAACAAACTCGGGCAGGGAATAGATCTAACGAGCTGGTTGAGAGAGGTACAGGATCTAACGATCTGATTGAGAGAGGGACAGGATCTAACGAGCTGGTTGAGAGAGGGACAGGATCTAACGAGCTGGTTGAGAGAGGGACAGGATCTAACGATCTGGTTGAGACTCTCAGGGACAGGATCTAACGAGCTGGTTGAGACTCTCAGGGACAGGATCTAACGAGCTGGTTGAGAGAGGGACAGGATCTAAGGAGCTGGTTGAGACTCTCAGGGACAGGATCTAACGAGCTGGTTGAGAGAGGGACAGGATCTAACGAGCTGGTTGAGAGAGGGACAGGATCTAAGGATCTGGTTGAGACTCTCAGGGACAGGATCTAAGGATCTGGTTGAGACTCTCAGGGACAGGATCTAACGATCTGGTTGAGACTCTCAGGGACAGGATCTAACGAGCTGGTTGAGAGAGGGACGGACAGGATCTAAGGAGCTAGTTGAGACTCTCAGGGACAGGATCTAAGGATCTGGTTGAGACTCTCAGGGACAGGATCTATTGAGCTGGTTGAGACTCTCAGGGACAGGATCTGAGGAGCTGGTTGAGACTCTCAGGAACAGGATCTAAGGATCTGGTTGAGACTCTCAGGGACAGGATCTATTGAGCTGGTTGAGACTCTCAGGGACAGGATCTAAGGAGCTGGTTGAGACTCTCAGGAACAGGATCTAAGGATCTGGTTGAGACTCTCAGGGACAGGATCTATTGAGCTGGTTGAGACTCTCAGGGACAGGATCTAACGAGCTGGTTGAGAGAGGGACGGACAGGATCTAAGGAGCTGGTTGAGACTCTCAGGGACAGGATCTAAGGATCTGGTTGAGACTCTCAGGGACAGGATCTATTGAGCTGGTTGAGACTCTCAGGGACAGGATCTGAGGAGCTGGTTGAGACTCTCAGGAACAGGATCTAAGGAGCTAGTTGAGACTCTCAGGGACAGGATCTAAGGATCTGGTTGAGACTCTCAGGGACAGGATCTATTGAGCTGGTTGAGACTCTCAGGGACAGGATCTAAGGAGCTGGTTGAGACTCTCAGGGACAGGATCTAAGGATCTGGTTGAGACTCCCAGGGAAGGATATATGGAGGTTGAGACTCTCAGGGACAGGATCTATTGAGCTGGTTGAGACTCTCAGGGACAGGATCTAAGGACCTGGTTGAGACTCTCAGGGAAGGATCTAAGGAGGTTGAGATCCTCGAGAGAAGAGATTTTTGATCAATTGAAAAGGCAGTGTTGGATTCTTTCTCCGTCCAAGGACATAAAAAATCTCGTTATGTGGAGTCAGAGCCTCTCTTTACTTTGAAGTCAGTTTTTCAGTCTCCTTAATCCTTTTCACAAAGACGTTTTTCGCTTTTTTTTTTAAAGCATTCTCAGATTTTTGCCAGGGACAGGAAATCTGAGAATTACATGATGGATGAAAACAACGTTTTCGAAAAATTCGACCATAATTTTTTCGGTCGTTTAAGTCGCTTTGACACGCAAAGCCCGCCAGCGAAGGATTAGAATGGATCATGTTTCATTCTTTGCTTTCGAAGCATCGTGAGACCTCGGCTACCAAGTCATCGTGCCATCATGCCATCAAGGTGAATATCGTCAGGCAGCACAAAATCGTCATCTCCATTTGACGCTTGCTCGATTTGCTTCTCCAGAAGGCGCTCATCGGTTTGATGTTGGAGGAGATCACATCCATCTGTGATGGCAATCCAGATATGACTTCTCCAGGCAGTTTTTTGTAGTCGACATAGTAATGGTCATGTGATTTCCCTCTTTCCACTCAGTGGCACCCAGCCAAACCATTGATTCTATGGGAAGCATTACAAGAAGCAGTGATTTCAGCTAGATTTCAGTAGTTTATGCGCATATTTGTCAGTAGCTGAAACGAGTATTACGAGCGTAAATTACCTTTTTATTCAGCTGTGTCAGCGTAAGACTTCGGATGCTTTTGCAAATGACCAGTGTAAGATAATCAGCAGAGTGCGTTTTGAGAGAAAGAAAGAAGTTTTGAGAGAAGGCTGTTTTAAGAAAGCTACATGTAAAAGAAGTTGGCTTAAACGATTACGTAAACGATATAAGGCAAACTGAACTTGAACTGATTCGATTTCTGTCCTTCCATACCAGTGAATACACGTCAGTATCACCAGTTTCGCGGGCAGCAAGTACGTGAATTTATGATTTTGGGAAATCTCTAAGTGTATATAAGATCCATGCCTTAGACCGTGTTTAATATTGCAGTTGTCGAGCTTTTAGATGCATTCATTGGCTCAGTTCTCTCTTGTAGCTCGTACCCGCGACCAATCTTTGGTATGGTAAGAAGTTTGTGCAACTGACGAAGACCAAAGCTGCAGCCATGTTCAGCGTGATTATTTGTATGGGGCTACGAAGGCACTTCGGGAGAGAAGCCGAGAATTTGGGAAGCAGTAGTCTAGGTCAGACCACAGATACGAGACTAGAACAAGTGGTCTGTTATTCCACAGATACTAGAACAACTAGAACAACTATATAGGCCACTCGGCACATTTGCGTGCCAGCTACTTTCAGTTCAGTAGTAAGTTAAACAGAAGCATTTTAATGTATTTTTAAAGACAAAGCTTATTTATTGGCTCTTACCCCCCCCCAAGCTATTAAACCCTCAAACTCTTCATAGAACCTCTACCCCCGGCCCGCGACCTAATTTTATTACCTTCTTCGGTTGTTCCAGCCTAAATCTGCCTTGTACATTTCAGTGGCTAATGTACATTATGGCTGAACCAATTAGCAAGCTGTTTACGCCTGCAAGCTTGGGCTTCTAAACTTATCAAAGTCATTTCAGCTGCCTTATTCTTATAAAATAGCTTATGTATTCTTCTTTGCTACTGAACTGAAAGTAGAAAGCTGTTTTACTAAGTATAAATGCCAGAGTGGACCATCTAGTTATTCTAGTATCTGTGGGTCAGACAGATCGTCTGACACAGTGTCAACATCTAACATCACATCAGCATGGCTGCATGAGGCAGTTGAGGTCTGCTGCTTCTGTTTATGAGCAGCTTCCACAAGCGCTCGTTAGTGGTTTTGTGCCTCACTGGCCTCCTCACAGTGATCGCCTGGTTGGGATGACTTTGAGCTCTCGCCTAGTGTCTTGTGGCTTTCCCAGTGCTAGTAGGCAAGAAGTTGAACTGTGGCACCCACCATGAGGAGGCCAGCAGCTCCTTGGATTGTTGGCGTGGCTTTGGTCGATAAGCCAGACTTCATTACAGCTGCAAGTGTTTATCATTCAGTTGTGGGCCACCCTAATGTACATGCATGCATGCATGGTGAACGATTCTGGACCTTCGTCACCTCCGAGAAGCTTAATGGTATCCCTAATGCACCCCTAAGACACACGTAATGAATTTCTTCGCAACTAAAATCCTACTTCAAGCTGATAAAGAACAGCGGCAGTGCTTATTGTCTTGGCGTTGTTAAGTGTGCCCTCGAGCAGGGATTCAAAAGATGTTGCGCATGGTTTTGAAGTGGGGACGTACCGTAGACATCACCAATGGCGAATATATTTGGGCAGTACTTTTTTTGTACTCAGTTTAAAAAGTTTTTTATTATTCCTTTTTCTGCTGGGGCATCACATGGATGAAGGAATTCATCCACCTTCATCCATGGGGCATCATCATGAAACACTGCACTTTTACTTTTGACTTACACTACAGTTGCTGTTGTTGGCTGTACTTGCAATGCTACTGTTAAATTATATATTAAAATTCTGACTCATCTCCAGGGAATGACCTGCCATTTCCATGCCATAAACATACACATTTTGGCAATGTCCAAATCTGTAGCACAGATCTTAGCTTTTGTCTAGCCCGAATCTTAGCCCAGATTATAACTTAATCCATTCCCATCTTAGCCCAGACCTTAGCCCAGACCGTAGCCCAGACCTTAGCCCAGACCGTAGCCCAGACCTTAGCCCAGACCGTAGCCCAGACCTTAGCCCAGACCGTAGCCCAGACCTTAGCCCAGACCTTAGCCCAGATATTAGCCCAATCTTAGCCCAATCTTAGCCCAGACTTTAGCCTAATCTTAGCCCAATCTTAGCCCAGACTTTAGCCCAATCTTAGCCCAATCTTAGCCCAATCTTAGCCCAATCTTAGCCCAGATCTTAGCCGCCAGAACAGCCCGAGCGAACTCAATTCGAATTTCCAGGAACTGATCAGTGCGCCAGCTCACGCCAGACCAGCTGAGCCTGGGTTGGAGAATCCAGCTATTTTTGTTCCACAATGCCGCAGTGCGCAACGGCCTCCCAACCCCCTCCCTCCGTAGCCCTCTGCACTGATTCTCGCCAATATCTCTGCCGTATCTCTCACCCTGCTGCTAACTGCTCGTGTCTGAGTGAGTACGGGTGCTCAGCAGAGCTCACCGGCTCACCGCTACTCTCCGCCTACGCTTGCCGTTCCGGAGGGCGACCGGCTGCCGCCTCGGGAATTCCTAGGCGCCTGCGGCTTTTCCAATGCCTCGGACGGATCGTCCGCCGGAGCGGGCAGCGCTATAAAAAAATCACAGCTGAGGGAACTTCCAATCAAGCAATTAAAACTCCTCCTCTAGAAGCAGAAAGTAATTCAAGCAAGCATTAATATTGAAACAATGCTTTCCAAAGAAAAGTTCTTTGCTGTCCTCTGCCTCGCCGTCTCGCTTGCCTCTGCTCAACCTGTTGGCCGCGCAAAACCGACAGAGAGAAACTTGGAGCTGGCAAAGAAGCACCTGACTCACGCTGCGGATGGGTTGCAAGCCTACGGCGAGAGCATCAGATTGGTTCGCCTGCTGAACAAGTCCATCAGTAAGTCTCTGATGGACTTCTCCGAACTGCTGCCGTCTGGTGCCAGCCGGCATGCTCAGCTGCATCGAGTTCTGCTCATTGTTCGGCGTCTGGAGAGTCAGGAGGAGCCGCATGAGACTTGGTGAGTCTTCAGCTCCCGTTTTCTGTTATTCGCTGAGCTCCATTCTGGAAAGTGCAAGTTGCTATGTTGCTTCAGAAAAACTGTAATTGCATCAGGGAAACTGCAATTGCTTCAGAAAAACTGTAATTGCTTCAGGGAAACTGTAACTGCTTTAGGGAAACTATTGCTTCAGCCAAGTTCCAGTCACTATTTGGCTTTAGAAAACTGTCACATAATTTCTTCAGAAAGCTCAAATCTAATTATAAAACTTCTCTCACTAACCCCTGTAGCTGCAATCTCTTTAATAGATCAGAGTTAGAACACTTCAGGTGCTACAGGTGAATAATCTGCTGTATAAAATCGCTTTCGCCATATTTGCCAGGTGGCTAAACCAGCTGCGATCCATCAGACAGAATTTGGCACAGGCCTTCGACTACGTAAAGAGCCACTTCGATGACGCTGCAGCCGCCTCACAGAGCGCCCGGCTGCCAGACGGTCTGCTGCCGCCGGTGCCGCACGAGCTCCGTGAGCGTCGCTATCTGCGAGACTACCTGATGATTGACTGGCTGCACAAGCTGGTCATGCGGTCAACTCAAGAACTCAGTTGAACTATGTGTTTTTGTACATATTTGTGCCTTATAATAAATATACGTCTAAATTTAGTTGTAAAAATTTTTAGTATATAGGATGCTGAGTCATTTAGCACCAATCGTCAATCATAAATCATCAATCATGAAATGGCTGAGTAGCTGTAGTATACTGTCTGATCTCTCATCTTTGCTCTCGCTGTAACGTTTGCTCACGCTGCGTTCACTACTATATATACCAAATCTGTACATGCTCAAATGAGACGGCCATGACAGCCCAACTTCTACAATCGTACAAGCGCACTACAAAGCTTTGATTGCTATTTCTTTGATAAACTCAGATAGTTAGGAACTCAATGGGGAGTTGCTCAGACGCTCAATGGGGAACTGCTCAGATAGTCAGTCAATCAATGGGGAACTGCTCAGACAGTCAGTGACTCAATGAGGAACTGCTCAGATAGTCAGTGACTCAATGGGGAACTGCTCAGACAGTCAGTGACTCAATGAGGAACTGCTCAAACAGTCAGTGACTCAATGGGGAACTGCTCAGACAGTCAGTGACTCAATGGGGAACTGCTCAGGTAGTCAGTGACTCAATGGGGAACTGCTCAGACAGTAAGTGACTCAATGGGGAACTGCTCAGATAGTCAGTGACTCAATGAGGAACTGCTCAGATAGTCAGTGACTCAATGGGGAACTGCTCAGACAGTCAGTGACTCAATGGGGAACTGCTCAGATAGTCAGTGACTCAATGAGGAACTGCTCAGATAGTCAGTGACTCAATGAGGAACTGCTCAGATAGTCAGTGACTCAATGGGGAACTGCTCAGATAGTCAGTGACTCAATGGGGAACTGCTCAGATAGTCAGTGACTCAATGGGGAACTGCTCAGATAGTCAGTGACTCAATGGGGAACTGCTCAGATAGTCAGTGACTCAATGGGGAACTGCTCAGATAGTCAGTGACTCGATGGGGAACTGCTCAGACAGTCAGTGACTCAATGGGGAACTGCTCAGACAGTCAGTGACTCAATGGGGAACTGCTCAGATAGTCAGTGACTCAATGGGGAACTGCTCAGATAGTCAGTGACTCAATGGGGAACTGCTCAGATAGTCAGTGACTCAATGGGGAACTGCTCAGACAGTCAGTGACTCAATGGGGAACTGCTCAGACAGTCAGTGACTCAATGAAGAACTGGTCAGACAGTCAGTGACTCAATGGGGAACTGCTCAGATAGTCAGTGACTCAATGGGGAACTGCTCAGACAGTCAGTGACTCAATGGGGAACTGCTCAGACAGTCAGTGACTCAATGAAGAACTGGTCAGACAGTCAGTGACTCAATGGGGAACTGCTCAGATAGTCAGTGACTCAATGGGGAACTGCTCAGATAGTCAGTGACTCAGTAGCACGTTAGTGTTAGACGCAGATGAAACAGTGTGTTTTTTGCCTAAGGTGGGTTCGCAGGTAAATCAGGCTGGGACAGAATGCATGATTGACTCCAACTTTAGAGTGCTGTTAACGTATTGGCACGATTGGCATCTGTTTTGGCATCTGTTTATGAAATGACAGAGCGAAGATTTTTTGAGCGAAGATCTTTGTAAAAGTCGGGACCCCGACCGTTGCGGTGGACGAGCTACTAACATCCAATGACTTGTTTCTCAACTATTAGAAAGTCATCAAGGTTTACGCTCGAATGTTAACATTAAGATAGTCGACAAGAGAGTCCAATATTTACCTTGATTTTTTCGTTAAGAAACAAATTCAGTTCTCAATGAAAACCGGGGTCTCCTTACGCTCTCTTTAACGCAAAATCTCTACATGAAGTGCTCGAGCCCGCATCGACTCCGAAGGGGTTACCTAGTCCATCTTCGACCAGACGGATGTATGGGACCTTGCCCGTGTCATCTATGCAGCAACGCAGATAACCTCGTAAGCCATCGGCATTTTTATAAAAGAACTCGAAAACACTTGGAAACAGGAATTTATGGAATGAGAGCAACCCCGATTTAAAATTTGATGAATCGTTTTAGAAGGAGCTTTTCTCAGAGTAGGCAGACAAATTACGAGCCAAATGTCAATCCGAAACCGATTACGACTTTTGTAGCAACTCGACGCAAACGTCACCTGAACATATAAACAATTTCAAGGTGGAAAGCGGCCATGAAAGCCGCCAAAAGCAAGGCTTTTTGTTCAGACAAAACTCTTCAACAAGGCCACATTTTTAATCTGCAAAGAAAAATCCGCAAGCATGCAGATTCGATGGAATCAAATTGCGCAAATCCCTAATCCCTCCGCTAATCTTCTGATTGGACAAGTGGCAAGGGGAGCGGCGACAGGCAGGTAATAAATAAACTACATGTATTGCAAGGTGCCAGTAAACAGCTGCCTCAGCAACTTAAACACTTACCTTATAAACACTCCTCAGACAATAACGTTCGGTATGACAAACGAGACCACCTCAAGCGAGCGACAGTTCGTCGACAATCTGGAATTCCTCTTCCTGGACTGCTGGAGCGGCGACCCCGACAGGGCGATCTTCTGCCGGATAAACACCGCCCTGGGAGCCATGGCCAGCATCGTCCTGCCCATCTTCATGACCGGCGGCTTCTTTGGCAACAGCCTGACGGCCTACATCTACCTGTGGAAGCTGAGACCCTTGACGCGTCAGGGAGTGTACTTTTCAGCGATTGCTCTCTCGGACAACTGCATTCTGTTCATGACAGGCTTTTTGTGGGTGTTCTTAGCCAAGGGTCTGCCGTGGATCAGCGGGGCCAAGTACGGATTCTTCATCGTGAATGAGTCGAATGGCGCTTGCAGAGTTATGCGCTACTTGGAGTCATTGTTCAGCCTCACGTCCAGCATCCTGTTCCTGATGATGGTGATCGACCGATGCCTGAGCGTTTACTTTCCGTTTCGGCTTCAACAAGTGAAGGCCAAGACCACTCTTCTAGGATGCCTGATTGCTTCGTTGTTCTGCACTCTTGCCGCAATCCCAGTTGGCGTTCACTTTCACTGGATCGAAATGGGAAAGTACACCGTGTGCTATTTTTTGCTGCAGGGTTGGGAATACACTACGTTTTACGCGTACATGCTGCTGCTGATGTACCCGCCTACAGTGCAGTTCTTTATCATCCTAATTGCTAACGGGTTCCTCATACACAAGATGCGTCACATCGTGTCGGAGCAAGCTGAGATCCGGGCTGGACAGGGTGACGGCAAGCTGACCAACACCGTCATCTGCGTGGCCCTGTCCGCCATTCTCATCATCAGCTCCTGCCCTACTGTGGCGGCTATCGTCTTTGATCTAATCCTGACCCTGGCCAGCATAGAAATCAATCCGAGCACCAAGAAGCTGGTCTGGGGCCTCATCGACATTGGCCGGATTCTAATTCTGTTCAACCAGTCGGTGAACTGGATCGTGCTGCTCTGGAAAAGCGGACAATTCCGCGCCGCTTTCCTGGGCGTCGTCGTCTGTTGCGACGATGGTCCAAGTCGCCAGCAGGCACCGCTGGGGTCGAACCGACCAGCGGCCACCGGCCAGAAGAATATGCCGACTACCTCCACGGCTGGCAAGTCTGATAGCGCCACTGGCGCCCAGCAGCACGACAACCGAGAAGTATGGTACACTCGATTTCCTGAGAAATGATTTATTGTTTACATCGCTAGCGAGTTTAGTATGCTCTAATCAGTAATGCAAAGCGCTGAATGGGCCGGGTTTTGCCATAGACGAATTCGGTCGAAGAAATCCGGTATCTCGAGAGCATACTAAATGTACTAGCAATACGACAAAAACAGTACACTTGAGAACAATAAACACTTGTTAGATTAGAACTGTAGCTGTTAGTTCTGCACTCAAATAGCCACCCGTAATTATTAACAATGTCTGTTACTATATTCTTCGTTAAAGTTCTAACAAACGTTTTATAATAGCTATGGAGTGTCCTTTTGAACTCTGAGAATTGTTTGTTTCGTTGTTTCAAAATATCAGAAACGTTACACATTTACACATTCCTACACTTCTATATACATGTACATGTACTTCTATATGCTTTATTCCAGCGAGGTATCATACTATCTAGACTATATTCAACATATGCATAATCTAGCTACCAATTTATGTAATTTTTGTAATAGTTCGACTTGTTTAAAATTTTATTTTGCAAAATTATTAAAAGCTTTAGTTAACTTTTTAAGAAAATTTTTTTTATTTGTGAATTTATAAATAGTTTCGGCTTGATTGTATTCCTGAACTTCTTTATAACTCTATATGCGTTATTCCAGATACTAGACTATCTATAGACTATATTCATATATTACGCTTACATGCACCCTTAGTTTCACAGAAATACATACACACAGATAAAGATTCTATACGCATATTTACACACATATTTACCACAATTTATTCGTTTTGTTGAATTTCCTTGAGGCTTAAGTTTAGCCATTGACCAATGCTCTCCAGTTCTGAAACAATACAAATAGCTTAAAAGGACTATGAAATGTATTGATGTCATCGATGGGGATCCACTAAGTCGCATTTAAATGCATGTTCGTTCCGTGCGTGCACAGCCACAGAATGAATGACAGCGGCAAAAGATATTAAACGATTCCTTTATTGGTTAACAGTAGGAATGCCAAGCCATTTTCCGCCCGTCGAACTACGAATACCAAGAGGGGGGAATATCCCCCCCCCTTGACAATTTTTTTTGCTGCGCCGGAACGGAGCAACGCAGGCACACAAAATTCAAGAACACGGGCCAACTTTTTGTTGCCCACCTTCTCAAACAAGAATCAAGTCGCCAGCCCTCCAGACCGTCGAGATATTCGACGATTCTGCCAGAAGGTCGGATTTTTTCCGCAAGCGCTAGTGTATTCAGTACACCCCTGTGCGCCAATCAGCACTGCGCCTCAGTGCAGCCTTGCCAAGTCTCCAAATTTCATCAGCACGTCGACCACATGTGTCTGCATCAGCTCTGCCTTCGTCAATTGTCAGGGGTGGGATGTTTTCCCCTCTTGATAGTTCTATTGTTAAAGTCAATTAAGTCAATTTAAAGTTACATTAAAGTTACATTTAAAGTCAATTTGAAGATATTGTACGCTCGTAAAATAGAACTCAAGCTCCAGACACTAATTTGAATCATCCCTTAAACAAATGACATGAACTTTATTTAATAATTTAGCTTGCTTTATTTGAAATAATGAAATTCCGAAGATCAAAAGGTGCAGAGAAACATCTTGATCAAGAAACAAAATCCGGACAACCGCCGGAAAAGAGGCCGTTTACAAGCCCTAGGTCAAAGATTTAAAGACTGAGCTGAAAGTGCATCTATGAGCTGTATCCTACGTTGCTTTTTGGCACCCATGGTGACCAAGAAGACCAAGGAGAAACTGCAAGCGGACGAGCTGAGGTTAGAAAAGAAGCTCTTAAGCCTATGGATCGACCAGAAACTGACTGCTCAAGTTGCCAAAGACGCCTCAACAAATTCAAGATTGCTGCAGAAATTGGGCCTGGGGTGAGTAGGTGCCTCCAAAAGAGGATCGCAACGTTGGGTGATGGCTACTGGTGCCTGATATAGCTTTAGACATCACCTAGCTGATCGCTGAATTCGATCGTTTTGCCTGTAAGGCTCACCGATATTTTAACTCGACTCGAAATAGGCTTTTCCAACAAACGATGAGTTAGTTAGACTTAAGAAAAAACGATATAATCAAATTTGTTGGCCAAGACAATTAAGGTTACGGAGTCACTATTTTGAATAGCACTGACTCACATAAGCTTGATCAGATTGTGCGTGATGAACATAAATTCCATTGCCTCAGAGCTCTTAATGATGTCAGAACGTTGCACCCCGTACTAAAAAGTGATAGATGCTCGCAGACGCTTCTTAAAACTTATGTTAAGCTCCATGTCAGCTCGGAAGCGTACAGCGTATTACTCCTGTAGCAGGGTCGGCTTCATGGTTTATGCAAGTCCACATGAGTGAGTACCCCTTGGGACCTATTTTTGGGACCTACTGACCTGGTTTACGACAGCCCGATCACCCGACTTTTTCTAAGACCGTTTTTAAAAAGATGCTTTAGTTTGCCACCTCTGATATCTTTCTCATTGGGGCAGGTGCTACAAATAAATTGATGGCTGTGCTATGGGCAGTCCTCTTGCTCCTACCCTTGCCAATTTGTGCATGGCTAAGTGGGAAAAGACTGGATAACCGTCCCGTGTGCGCCTCGCTTTTACAAACGCTACGTCGATGACACTTTTGCCATTTCTGAGAACAAAAAAGATGAATTTTTCAACGCAATCAAGTGCACCCACCCAAATATCGAATTCAAGACTAAAGGTAGAGGGAAAAAACTCCTATTTCTCGACGTGAACATTGATGCGAGCAATAACTGGTTCGCGACCAAAGTAGTAAGCCTAGCTTTACTAGCCTTATGCTGAGATATGATGCCCTCTGCCCGAGGCAATAGATCCGCTGCTTTCTTGAGGCATTTTACAGGCATTTAAGTACGAGCTACATTAAAGCTCTGAAGCCTAATTTGAACTGTCAGTTAGCTATCGGGGGTGCCATGCAGCCGCCAACTCAACGTGTTCTAATAGGTTGGGGTCTACTCACCCTATTCTCTCTCTGCGCCTTCTCATTCTAAGACTGACTTTTATTGAACAAAAAAATTACAAATCATGTTATTTTTTCAAATAAAAACTGAACCGACAATATTGATCCAAACATCTCCAAAAGCTGCCCTGATGATGACCAAAATGGTCGAAACGTATTAACACACTTTTTTGAGTTTAGAAAGTTTCATTTTCGTTCTTTCCTTTATAATTGTATATACGGGATTTCCCATTTTTATTCACGGATTTACAGCGAAAATTTCACTTTTTCATTCCATTTTAGTTTTACCTAGTTAGCTTAACGGAAATTTGAAATTTAATTAAACGATCATCGCCTTATTTTTTTCTTAGAAAACATTTTGATAAGCTATCAATCAACTTTTCCGATAGTACAAATATTGTGATAGAAAACATATTTGAGTAATTGAAAATGGAAATCTGCTTGCTACGTTCATCCTGCACGCGGTTTGCTTTTATTATTTCATCGAAATCATTGCGAAGCACATCCGGCTCATTAAGCCACATTGTCGGTTTGAGCTAAATCAACAGGAAGACGTCCTGAGAAGTCATTTGGGGGCATCTGCCCTTTTCCCGGATCACGTGGCCTGCCATGGGCATTGCCTCATCGTCACGTCAAATTAGCTCTGTGCATGCGATGCAGAAGTGGACCATTTTATTAGAGAAATATGATCTGATCAACTGTCAATATACGTCGTGTACTCGTAATTTGTTCTCCACTTAAGTGAGGATTTTAATTCAGTTATCAAACGGATTTTGATAATACAATGGATGTGCTCTACTTTCAAGAAGCTCGTACATGTCTGCTTTACGCTGAGAAATATAGCTTATTTGCAAGCCATTTGATATTATGAGCAAGCAGTTTAATAACCGTGGGGAAACCCGGTGCTAAAAGACAGATTTCTCAGTACTCTAGTGTTACGAAGCGCCTTGTCGACGCCTTTGGATTTTTGACCGCCGAGTTGAGCAGCTCCTCGATGAACACCTGGAATAGGTTGGCAGTCAGTGTCTGGCTCACGATCTTTTGGTGAACCAGGCCACGATCCGGTGAAACCTCCTGGATGATTTTCATTAACACAGATCAGATGACATTCTGAGGTCAAATCAGTCAGCCACTGGGCGAATTCCTGCCTCCATGGTGTTTTCTGGCGAGTTCCGAACCACCGGTATTTCTACATCTCTTCCAAGCACTTCAAAGTGATTGCTGCTTGTCTGCTTGTCTAGGATTTTTATTATCGTGGCTTCACTCAATACCATTCAAGACCATGGTGTTTTGCAAAGTTTTTAGCGTCAACAGTGGACTTTTTCGTAGGAGCCACGGTGCTGCATGATCTTGCTCTTCTATGCACTTCATCATCAGTGACAATTAAATGAGACTTGGAGAATCTATTTTATAATTTAAGAGTAGTTTAGTTTATTTTCAGAAATAAGGCGCTTATTTTCAGAACCAAGTCCACAAGAAGATTCTCTCTATGCAGTGGTTTAATTAAAGCGACTGTTGACGCTGTAACTCGAAATTTGGATACGTTAAAACGTCACACACAGTAAAAGTTCGGATCAGGAACTACGAGTATATGGGCACATCAATTGCAGACAATTCCTGACCAATTAGTCACCACTAAAAACGCGAAACGCGAATGTCGGCCAGAGTAATTAAGAGCTCAAACTGGCTGAGCTCCGGCTGATAGTGTTGACGACTGTGGACAAGCCAAATCACCGACATGGACACTTAAATGACAATTCTGAAGCGGCTATAGTAGGATGGTGAAAAATTTCAGGATTGAGAGGGTTGAAGAGGACTAACGAATAGGCGTAGATAAGGCTCAGCTTCCAACTCTTCACTGCAGGAGGTCTCTGCAGTGCGATGTGCGATCAAGGCTGATCCGGCGGCTTCCCTCCTGGACGCCGGATGGACCCTTACTACACATTGGCGGACCAACGAGGCCGTGGAGGAGTTTGAGCGTTGGTCTGACCGAGGCTGCTGCAGAGCTGTCGCTGCGTCTCTGTCCCCTCGGCTGCTCCGGGTCGACGCCCGGCTTCGCGCCGAAATGCTCGCCTGTTCTGCGTACGCGCCTCTGCCACCCGACCTGACGAGGCTCAAGCTAGAATTCTTTGAGCAGCTCTCGGTACAGGTGGAGCCCACGGCGCAGCGTGACACAGTGATAATCCTTGAGAGACCTGAACGTGGTTTTGCG